>JAQGAF010001741.1:0-28000 GCA_034687865.1 Kryphioiulus occultus
GGCCTAGTAAAGGTCCAGGATCGCACAAGCGATCCTATTGGCTCATCTTAGAGCCCTCCGTAGGAAAGGAGTAAACCTATCTAATCTGTTACTACTTCATGATCATAACCTCCAAGACGTTGTGGTGTTTCTAAACTTGATCAAATGATGACTTTCATGGTGGGTGTGGCTGGCCTAAGTTCGTTCAGTTGGGATGCTCCGCCAACTGGAGTTTAGGAACTCAATTTGTGATCCTGTCGTCTGCTGCATTTTTAATTTTGTGATTAATTTTGATTGACATTTGCAATAAACAGCCTTCACCAATGAAATAAAATTGTTCTTCTTCCCCAACATTGGTGCCCGCCATTTGCACTTGTGTCTGTCATCTGCTCATCCTCTTTGTGATCACACTGATCGACGTTTTTCCTGGATCAGACTTTCATCCATTTTGATCTACTTTAGGAACACAACTGTATCCCCATCTACTGATCGTGATCCTGTTTAGAAAGGATTTTTGGTTGTTTGATCACTTGAACAATTTTTGAAACACGCATTATTTTGATTGACAACTGAAATGCACAGCCTTTACTATACGTTTCAAATTTTGCTAGGTACCTCTCTATGTCGGACACCTATGGGTTGTCCGAGTTAGAGAGTGCTAAATTTTCGAAAGAACTGTGAAGCTGCATCAAATTAAAAGCCAGTAGAGTAAATTACATTTTCTCCTAAATGAATGGGTTCTCATAACAGCACGGTGCAGAGAAAAACTGTCCAACACAATGGGATGTCCGTACGACTTATAGAAGTGTTCAACTAGAGGGGTTTCATTGTATATAGGTTTTTGTATTTTGACTAAAAGATGGGAGATTCACGTTGACGTGCCTTGACAGCTAGCCATATTCGTGAACCAAGCCAGATGGAAAATATGGCGGGAGAAAACACTTGATCTGACATCGAAAAGTTGTTTGAAATCCGTTTGATGTCATTTTGTCCTAGGAAAACTTAACTTTGCTTAAATGTCACAGATGGCGCCAGCTACTAGTATATGATATTCAAATGGAGAAAAATTGCATCGCTATATGTCGCAGTTTGTCAAAACACCCCTACCCTGTTGGGCATCTGCAGTATAGATGGCAATGGGGTGAAATCTCGAAGTGATTTTTTTTGTCCAGCAGCAACGTTTACACTACGATTACAGGCAGACTTTAAATCATTTAATCTACCTCATGCATTTAAACATGTTTCACCTACCTAGGCTTTTTTTAAGCAGAGTTGATTTAAAAATCTGCAGCAAGAGAATTCATCAAGTAACGTTGATTTACTCCCTTCCAACGGAGGGCTCCAATATGAGCTGATGGCATCGTTTGTGCAAACCTGGGTCTCGACTATAGGACGTGGCGCACAAGCATTCTTACTGGCTTAATCTAGTCCTCCATTGGAAAGGAGGCTTCTGATAGGTGTTTTGCGAAAAGAGAGAAGAAACTTTGAACGTGGCCATGTAAAATCCACATCTCGTTGCATTGTAAGGTAAGGTTTATTTAATCTAACTCAATGACTTCATGTAAACAGAAATAGATTCGTCAGACAACACAAAACACATCCCTGACAAAACAACATGTACTGTATTTTTTACTACCGAAAGGTCATGAGACAAACGAATGCAAGCCAGACGTTTCCTTGATCGAACGAAAAATTGCAAGTGGAGAATTAATTTAGCTGTCACAAAGCTGGCAAACTGAAGGCTATATTCACTGTAATTAATGATGTTATGATTTAATGATCGCCATTATTCAACGTGTTCTCGGAATTACGATGAGCTCATGGCAGCTGTTCAACAGGCAGCTTCCGCCATAAACTTTAAGCACAAATTTGCTTTCAAAATGTTCCCAGAAAAATTTCCAACAAATTTCACTGATCAAATATACAGTATATCAAAAGTTTCCTTGAATGTCAGCTAAGTCATCAGATACTAGTACTGTATTTCATATATTTGACAGAAATTGACACTTTTCCATGTATTTAGCACTTTTCCAAACACGTGATCCAACTTCAAGCGCGATTCCATGATGCCACGAATTGAAAACTAATGGACTTTGCGCCTTGATTGCATTGCTCAAACGTGTTTGCAATAGTGACGACTAGATGGCGCTACGTAGGCTTTCTTGCTTGGCTCAGAATCTGAGTTTGAAAACGGGATTGAAAAAACGTGGTCGTTGGGTTACTTCTATTTCCGAGGCCTCTTTACGTTTCTAAAGTAAAAATAGTGCTGAATGTGTTAGATTTGAGTTAGGCAGTGAATTGAGCCAACGTGAGATCAAAATAGCCCGCAATGGTGAGTATAATTCCCGTTCCATGACCAACCACTCGTGGCTCATAGGGTTACCACGTGGGATTGACGTTCATGTTTATACTAGTATTTGTCGTTTTTTCCATGAGGTATTTTTTGCTCCAAAAAGTTTAAACCACTGGTTATGGACGCTGATTGTGCCAGAATTAAAGGTTTCACCGTTTCTGCCAAGGCAGTTTTATTATAGGGCCTACATGTACTGTACATGTATGTACAGTAACTTTTCTGATTTTCTTGAGATGGAAGACCAAGGCCAATATGGCAAAATCTAGACGTGGTAACAAGAGCATCGTGTCGATCGTGATAATGAATATCAATGTCCCATGGACCACAGCTGCTTATTAAGACACACTTGTGCCTGATATCACGTTTACATTTTTATGAAATTGTCCATAACTTTTGTCATTAATCCAAGATTTTCCCAAATTTCCTGGACATCACTCTATCCTTAAGCACCACATCTTCAGTAATCACACTCATGCCTTTCCTGTCGACTAGAAAGTTGTTTAAGCATACAGTAATTCTCCTTCAAAGATTACAACTGTGCTATCTACAGCCTACAAACCTTATCCAGATCTGTAGATTGAGATAGAAGGCATCATGAAAGGCAGCATTCCCTTTAATTCTCAGGATGAAATGAATAATAATTAGCCTGAAACTGCCATTGTTAATGTAATTCAATTGCGAAACGCATCCAGCAAGAATAAGATGACACTTCATGACCGATGACCCCATGATCATTGCTCATGAAGTGTCTCTTAATGAAGTTCATTTCTTGACAAAAGTCATCAGAATGTCAACCCTGGGGTTATTCAGAATTTGATTAAAATGGGAGTTGAAAGGTGTTTTGAACAAAAATAGCTAATATAACATCTGAATTCTTTACTTTTACGATATTTACATACTACTACATGTAGATTCTGTTACTCAATTAGGATGAAATGAGGCATACATTTGTTCATATCAACGTCAAATTGATATGAATCGAATTCGTTGTTTTAGCATTTAAGTCTGCTGACTGCTCAACTAGTGTTTACTAGTTAATAGTTGAAGAACTTTCAGTCATTTCTTATAGCTGCCATAAATAAAATTATTTTAGGAGTTGTGATTAAAACGGAAAACTAATGATGTACAGGATGTTTCTAATGGTTTATTTTTAATTGCTATCGACCCTGAAATAAAGGAAATCATAAATAATTTTTTTAATATACTTGTACCTAAAACACAACTTGTCAAGTACAGACTGTACAGTATACATGTACAAGTTTTGAGTTGGCTCCTAGTTGATTGAAGGTCATACATTATTGAGGGGCTTGGGTTTTGATCTTGAAATAGAAATACAACAGGTAACGTGCAGATTTAAAAATATAAACATTCCAATTAGTAAATGTACAGTGTATTATAATTCTGTGGAGTAGAGCCCAGTTCAACTCAGTATACATCATAACACCTATACTGTCCATATACGACGTTCATCAAAAGTTGCCTTTTTGACCCCCTTTTCCCCCTCCAACCCTTTTTCGTGCTCATATACAGTAAAGATTAATGAACTTATCAAGTGTGTTCTGGAATCGATGTAACATTTCACCAAATGTTTGCTACCAAGTTTCTTCTCGATACAAGTTGTTCAAAACTAGCATTACCATCAGATCGTAACCAGATTTAGATAATTGGTAACCAACAATGGTGTAATTTACCAAATTTCCATTAACTTTTTCATAATGAAAACTACTAAGATTCTTTCTAAACTATATAAATTTTTATGTTAGTCGCACAACATTCTACAGTAGTTTAATGGGGTTGGACATCTGCAGTACAATATGTTATTTGCTGTAGTAAATGTAGAATACAAAGGCAATAAGGATCTGCAACAACATTCATTTGGAACAGCTAAAGAGGCTTCCCTTTTCTCTCTCCCTTTGCTGAAATAAAGTCCATCATAATATGGTCGTAGAATTTGCGCAATAAACTGTTGGTTATGATGTGGCATCCACTTTGGCAATGACGGCTTGTTGTTACTGATGGTCCGGTGCATGTATACCTTTACAGACATGTATACGCCCTAGGCATTGTCGCTACATTCAAAAGAAAGCCGTATAATGAGTCGACTGGCAGCATTAAATTTGATAAAAGCTCCCATATTTTAGGCGCAGAATGTAAATTACAATTTTGGCCGCTTGATGGAACTTTTAACTGCGTCCATCAAAATGATGTATGGGAAGATCCCTCTCGGAATAAAAGTAACAGCTTGTTCTCTAGCCGCCAAAGGTTTCAATTATTGGCCCAAGAACAGGCGTACATATACAATATCAACGATGCTATGGTTGCCAATGCATTTTTTCCTGATAAAAACTCAGATTGCATGGCACGGATGATAGCTAGATTTTTTTTCTGTTTTTGTACGCGGATAGGAAAGTGAACAGACATAAAGAAATTTGGCCAACATTCATCATCGGGCCATTTCCTATAGCCAAAAGAGGTTTCTTTGGAAATGTGACCCCCGTCGTTGTTCTCGGAATTATAAGCAAATTCTTCTCTAATATATATTATAAGGATTAAACTTTTTCGAAACAGGTCGTAAATTACTCAGTTTTATGCGACATGACGGCTAATTTGTATGCTAAACCGTCTCCACGCACTTCAAACTATTATGGCGATGTTTGTTTGGTTTCTTATTATAGGTTAACGTAAGCAGCGACCATCATTGATTAACCTCGTGTCTCTCACAATGATGGCCGCTGGAGAATGTAATGTATGAGCCTTTGCATGGCGTGCATGTATTTTAATGCATTATAAATTTGAGGCGAGTTCGGTGGTGGTTGGTGGTGTTGGCGGACTCTAGCGAAGCCTATGATGTAATTCCTGCCATAAATTCTTAATTACGTGCCATTTAAACAGACCTAGACCTCGGATGGAATAAATAATAATACGCAATCAGGATGGAATCCCAACGTGAAGTCGTTAACATTATTATACGTTATGGCATGCTTCGGGGGTCATCCAGGAAAAGGTATGTGCATAGGGCGAGTGTAAATTTTACAATTCAGATTTAATAGGTAGGCTGGAGGCGGTCAGTTCAAATTAGTAATTTGAATGAAATAGTATTATTCTTTAACCTACAGCTTTCTGATCGTAAATTAGTATGCCAGATAACAACCTACTGGTATTACAACAGGGGAAGTTTTGCTTTGAATAAGGATTACGTGTTCATTAATCAGTGAAACTGCTAAGTAATGGCAGAATTTACTTTGGACGTGGTGACCCCGCCAAGATTGACGTTGGGCAGTTAACCTCTTATGTTTTTCTAAAACAGATTTCTCAGACCATCCAATCCCAATACGAGCGTATAATGTAGCTACAGTAGGAGTTTGGTTAATATATGAACTGTTAAAATGCCGTGTTGGTTTGGGTTCACCTTCAACCTTGGGGAAAAGTTTACTGTAAAATCAGCCCATGGTTGAGTCGACCAACATTAATTAAATGCATGTGTGTGGTTTGCATGCTTTAGTTGAATGCAAGCTTTAAGATTCCTACAAGATGGTACATGCATGTTACCAGAACAATCAAGTACACACTGAACTTCTAAAAACATGATATACACTGTACCCCGGGCAACATCACTGCAACAATACTCCAGTTCAAAACTTGTTTGACATTCAATTATGCTGTGTTGTCTGCCCTACTTACACAGAACACACTCAGATAAGGTAATGTTTTTAGAAATCAGTCGAAATGAAGGGATCCTGAGTTCCTATTTTTTAAATGAAATATCCATACTTTAGATATTATTTCCGGCAAGTTCCAGGTGTTTTGTTAACCCAAACAATGAATATTTCAGTTAAGCCATGGGAAAATGCGTTCAACCTGCAACATTGACTTAATGCCTCTTCATGTATTTCTTGGACACGAGTTTACATATTACTTAAAATATGCGAGAGGTTGAGTACTTTCCAAACATGTGTAGATTTCCTTCTCGACTTTTTTATATCGTAACATGCAGTGTCAGGAATGGCCTGATGTGAAACTATGGAACACCGTGTTTAGGTAATTTATTGATGGGAAATGAAATGTCCTCAACATTTCCATAATGTGCAAATATGGCAAAATTTATGACCTTAAATTGTTTTCGCGTAACAATAAATCAGTGTTTTATATGCAAAACCTGTCTCATTTCATAATTATATATGCGCCTTTTTATTATGATCTATATGAACTTCCTACTGGGATTGTATAGGTTATTTCGTTTGGCAAGCACGACTGGGCTATTTATACAGACTGAAAATTAAAACTTTTCTCATTTCACATATTTAAAAGTACATTTAAGTGAAAAAATATTTCTTATAACTTTACTGCCTTAAATATATTCTACTATGGTTCAAATTATGGCGTCTACGTGGCGTATTAAAAGTTTGCAAATACTAAAAATACAAATTGTGAGAAAGTTGGGAACTAGTGCACGAAGAGGGCTTAAGCATTTAGAGCTAAATGGTTTTTCGGTTCATAAATGAATAAAAAACGTTGAGCTATTCTTTATAATAATGGCAAATATAGTGTATCTCTAGAATATAGGCGTTGCTGGTTTCCCATTAAGGTTGACTTTTGATGGTCTCATTTTACATATCGTTTTTCTGTCGTGATAATAAATAACAGTGTGCGCGTATATAGGCCTTCAGACATAAAAGATGAGCGCATATAAATGCATGAGATTTGTGGCATAGTCCCATATTATTCAACCAAAATACTGTTTAAATATCCCAATTTTTGAATGTTTTTTTCTCCACTTTCTCTCACTTTCGTGTTCTCTGACACGTCATAAAATGGATTGTTACAGTATCATGAGCGAGAATATTGAATATAGTTTTTCATCAAGCATAATGAAATGAATACCGAAATATTTCCATATTCCGGGCATCGCGTTGCGCACGCCTGCATACATTTTCTATAATGTCTTCATAAAATATCTTTTCAAAATGATTTTTTCAGTTTGTTATTTTTCCCACTTTCATTGCAGTAGATATATTCGGGTAGTGTTTCTCAGTTTCCAATTCTCTTTGGTAATGGTGCCCGTATTTTTTCCCATTTCTCCTTTTTTTTATGCAAGCCTTTTCAATAAAGCACATGTGATTTCTTCAAATATATGCTATAGATATAAACAACGATGCATCCATTACTGTTTTTATTGCATGTAAAACAACAAATATGTATTTTTATTCTTTTTACGTTTCAAAGAATAGGAGTGATGGATGGGCAAACTGAAAATATATGTGGTGATATACCGTTGTTGTATCCAAATATCTAAATAGACCATACCTTATTGCAAATTTAATCATTAAGGGCTGCTTCTACACGCATTACCCTAAGACACAGCATAGCTAATTGTTTTCAATATAAATGTTAATAAACTATTTGATTTAGATTTTTTTGATTAATTTGGGAATATAATACAGAATTCACATACAGCATGTCTGTACCTCTTATTAAATCAATGCTGTGATTTGAAAAATTAGGGCGAAATTGACAGTACCAACCATTGAAATCCTGCACAGAACAACCAACTTGTCTGTTAAAATCTTCACTGGCGATGTGACTCAGGTTATATTAAAATCAAAAGTGTGCACAAAAATTAAAAAAAATTCAATCATGCAGCGAAACCATTTGGAAAGATTCTGGCTAATGGTTGTTTTGCATGCTGCTTTAATTTGTATATTGCCAATCTTGTTTCCCATGTTTAATGTTAGCTTATTGAAATTCAAGCTACCTATGAGGCATTTATTTCAATTTCAGACGAATTACCCTAAATGCCAGTATCTATGACAAGGTGACCCATGCTAACGCCTCTTAAGATGAACTTCTTTGGAAAACGTTTATTTGTGCTTATCCTATTTTATCACCACCTAGATGGTAGGTTTGCCCTAAAATCCTAAAATCCGTATTTTGTATGCAAAAACCTCACCCTCTTTATACCCACACAAACGAAATGTATACATACATTTATACTTGTGTGGATCTGCATTTGGCAAAGAATTATAAGCCTACCGCTCGTTTCTATGTTTGCTTCCAGATACTAGATTTTCTCGTCTTGAAACCGACCATGCAAATGAACTCGTATAAGTCATAACGAAATTAATAATATTATAAAGTTGAGGAAAATGGAAAAGAGCTTATGATAGAGAGCTGGGTTAGCGACCCCGTCTCGCAATTGCCTTTTGCTTTTACTCTAATGGGATTTGCTGGACATTAATCCACTACAGAGATTCTTCCCATGCAAACACGAATATTTATGAAGCCCAATTTTTCTTATTCTTGCAATGGCCGGTTTTATGTCCGCTGAACATGCACGCATGCATGTAGAACTTTTAATATCATAATTGTTGGTTGCAAAGTTATCACTATAGTGCTTTTGGGATTACAGTGTTTCTTTTCACGAACATTTAAACCTGCTTTGGCATTTTCATTTGTACTGGCTATTTCAATTCCAAATGTTGGTTTGTTTTACACTGCACAGGTTAGAAAAATCTCAACCACTAGTGTATAGATGCAGGAAATTTTAATAATCCGATATATGCATGCTGAAAGTTTGAAACTGGTATGTACTTGGCAAGTGAACTCTGAATGGTTAACTATAAGATAATTTACCACTTGACCATATTGGAAAATTGCAGAATGCCATGTCGACAGTGTGGTGCCTGCAATTGTAAATAATTTCTATCCAAAACCTAAGCTTAATAAGTTTATATGTAGTTAAGCTTTGCCAAACAGGTGTGTTGATGGATTTCTTCGAAGTGTTGCTGAAAAATTTTCCAACATTTGCAAGGATGAAATTTTCTATTGATTTTAATTTAATTGAAGTAATAAGTTCTATCCAAATATTATCCAGACTTATCATTGTCATGCCAATTGACAGTCAGTAAGATATGGTTTATTCAGTTGCTATGGATGCAAAACAATATATCACTGCAAATACATATTTGTTGTCTTAAATCAGTTAAATGCAAAAAAACAGAAATGGATGTATCTTTGTTGAACTTAAATTCAACTCAATTCAAGCCAGAAACAAATAATTCTGGTATTTCGAGATGCATTTAAAAAAAAATACAGTAGAATAAATTGAGTTAGTGCAGTACTCGGGTTGCTTAGTCTAGTGATTTCTATTTTTAATACCATATCTTTGTTATCAGTATAATACATGTATTGTATTTCGTTAAAAATAAGAATTATCTTTTGGTCTGGCGTATATTCAATGTTTTTCTCCGAAACCTTTGATTCTTTTCAAATTTTAAATATAAAAACGTAACATCTGTAATAAAAAGGAACTCTTTAATTACTAATAAAGACAATGTTAAGACGAAATACAAAAAACATTACTTTATCTGCACGAATTCAGAATTTCAGAATCAGTTGACAGTTTCTTTTGAGACCTTCCAAATGCATCTGTCTAATGGCTACACAGGCTTTCCATTCCTTGTTCTGAGTTGCTTGGATGCTCTCTGCCATAGCGAAAAGTTTTGGTAATTCATGTGTGTCATAACTGACTTCTGTTTTATGCGCAAAGTCTTGTGCAAACAAGCAGTCATAATAAGCTTAGTTGGTCATTTTTCTGGGTAATGGAAAAGGACAATAAAACAAAAGCCGAAGGATGGGGGTCCCCGAGTGATTTATTCGTTCATTTTCCATATGCTGCAGCGCTGCCAAAAGAGTGCAGGGGGTGTGCCGGTTATAGTCTAGTACTTTTTGAATTTACGAAGCTCAGATGACAGAAAAAGCCATCTAAATGGAAACTATGGAGACATTTATCTGATAGTACAATAGACACATCTTATATGGACGTTGCGTGGCAAGACATCCAGCGCGCAGCATGGCGGATGTCATCATGCGAGCCATTGGAGGCTCATAGAGGAGCGAAGGGCAGGTCGTAAGGGGCTTCTCGTTAGGCTTTATGGACACTTTGCATAGATTAACCACATGAAATAGTGGAAATTCTGGAGCCCTGCATGATATGCCACCGCAAAGCCGTTGCTCACCCTTCTTTTGCATGTTCGTGGAAATGCCTTTTGCCATATAAGTCCAGTGTGGGGGTGGAATGACTGCCACTGCTCTGGCTGACTTTTCTTTATATCCTCCAAATGGGGCGACCCACATGCGGCTCTGCTCGTCAAATGGGCATGCGGACATACGACGTCAATATTCCCCTTAATATGCGAGAATAAATTTTCTTTACGACCTGCTTCGGAATGCCCCGCGCTACATTTGTTGGTTTTAAGTGAAGTCCTAGAGTTTGACCATGTGATTCAAACATTCTAGCTCTGGCAGTCATCCCGGACTTTCGTAATTGTCCACAGCACGAATTACAGTAGAACCTCTGTAAGTTGACCACCCAAGGGATTGTGTGCAAACTGGTCAACATAAGGAGGTGGTCAACATATGGAACGAGGCTTAATTGCTTATACTGATACAGGATTTTAATTCCGTGAACTGCATGTACCACATGTACTTATTATACAACAATGATTCATCATTCATGAATAAGCTTATTAAAATGTTCATAATACAGTACCTTTCTAATATGCGGCAAATTTATCCAGCAATTACATGTACAGTAGAGTAGGGGTACTGATGGGGTTCAAAATGAACTCTTTTACCTCTATAGAGGCAGTTACTGTACAGAGGTGTACAGTATAATTTTTGCAAGAAGCCAATATAGTTAATCATCCATGATTTTACTTGTTGAGACCATGCTGGTCAACATATACAGGGAGTAAATTACTGCAGTGTATGGTCTCATAGTCAAAGTGGCCAACATACAACATACAGAGATGCAGTTGGTCAACATGTAGAGGTCACCTTCCATTGTCAATATAGTGAGGTGGTCAACATGGGGAGGTGATCAACTTTGGAGGTTTTACTGTACATGTATAAAGTGTTACTCAGTTCATCGAACACATAACTTTCAAGGCGATAGCGTGTTGTTTTGGTAAAAGTTTTCTCGAATTCTCTAAAACAAACCAGATTTCATTTCTGACCATCAGTAAGAACAATGTTTGCTGAAGCGGAAGTTTGACTCCTCATTAGTTGACATTCTGTTGGTGTGACACATGTATGTTTTCATGTGCTCGGTATATAGTAAACCCCCTTATAAACTGATTGGAAACTGAAAAACTGAGGATGTAGGAACTTTTAAATTGGCAAAAGCTACGGTATATTTCCTGCTGCTGCCCTGCTTCAGCATGGAAATTTTTAGAAAGTGAGTTTTTCGTAACGGTTCGAAGGCTGGCAGGGATTGCCAATGTTTGCTTTTAAATGTAAAAATCAATTTGACCCCGATCAATTGGTACGCTCATTAGCCAGCAACTTTTCACACGCCATGTATAATTACATTCCTATCAGTTTTGCAACCAAACTACAACTGTAGCTGCAAAGTGGTAATATTTGAAACAAATATCATTAGTTTGCAATCTGTCTATCAATGCTAACTGGAGTTTTGGAATTAACACAGCCTCTATCGACTCTTGTCAATTTTGTTAAAAAAGTTCAGTATCAATTAATTATTGAATTCGTTTAGAATGCCTAAAAGTACAGCTTCATAATGCCAAAGAAAACATTTGCACACATGATACAAACATTTGGACTAAAAATGGAAGAAGACACACGATGGAGAAGGGAGATAGATGGGAAGACATAGAACCAAGAAATGAAATGACGAATGAGCAGGGTTGGAAGTACCTTATATGTGAGGTTAGCTGAACGGAAAAAAGAATGAGAGGAAAAGTTAGCAATTGGTGTAGCAGATTGGGGGAATGTGAGAGAGGGAGCTAGATAAGAAAAAGGAGAAAATTGCGGGAATGGGAAGTCAAAACATTGCCACCACCATCACCCAAAACAAGGGTGATGGTGAAGTAAATGGCGCAGAAATGGTATTTGTGGTAAAACTAAGCATTGATACAACTGCAACATAACCAGTCAAGTTCTGGATCCTATTCCACATGTGCTTATAGTATTGTACTGTATTCCACCAATGATATCAACCAACTTGTAATTATCAGTAGCTATTATAATTCGATTGATTGTATTCATACAGTAGCTTGTAAGTTATGGAGTAACAACACTTGTACGTACATGTATTACTCCATACCTCACCATGTACAACTCCAAACCGTTGTGGAATAGGGCCCTGGGCTTAATATTTATCTAAATCTTACTATGCATGGTGCTTTGCACAGACGATTTACACTTACACCCAGATGGCGTTTCTTGAATGAAATAACGATATGCAGTAGTTTCATACTTGTACAGCTTCACTATTATTGATCTTGACCTCATGGAGCAGGCTGGGAATTGTTGGAAATATAAGTTGGCAGGGTTTGCTCATCCTACATAAACGTTTCCCCATTGCTGAAACTTCATATTTCTGCCAAATTCTATTTTATACTCCTAGCTGGCGCATAAGCTGCTGTTGGCTTTGCATAATAGATGCAGATGGTGTTGGGCTCGGACACACTAATTCGTGTTTATTACGAAGTGAATCCACTGCCGCACTTGCATATTTACTTGGCAATCAAAGAGCTGAAGTGAAATACGCGAGGCCTCATTTGTGGCTGGCCACACTGGTGGCTTATCTCTATAATTTCATCTTAAGTGGCAGCGCTGTGCTAGGCCACTGGTGAGCAGTTCGCCCATGGTGGTGCCATAATGCGGGCAGACACAGGACTGCAATTTGTGATGCCATGCAGTTAATAACCGGCTTGTTTCTGAATGGCGACACACGAGGTAACCATTGTTGCAAATGCCAACAATGGCCGCGGTGGCGCTGCTTGTGCTCTTTTCCATCAGTCTGGAGATGCCATGGCAGGCTTTGTCCACATGTGCAGTGGTCGCTATAGGCCAGTGGATTATCGTCGGTTGTTCGCTTTTCCAACCGTACGTTTTTTCTGCCTTTTCCGTGTATAGTTGAGCCCAAGGGGGTCATTGTCACTAGACACAATTTCAAAAGCAATTTAGATTCAAAATGGCAGAACGTAGGACTAGCTATTATGGCCCCCAAGTGAGCCATTCTAATAATTCACAGACTGCTTTCGTTCTCTCGCTCTCCCTCTCTATGATTATTGCCAGGCCAGCCACGCCATCCTTTCTACCTGTGTTTAATGGGAAAAGTGCAAATCTGTGTTGGCCGCCATTACCTCTCCTCGGACCAGCCTTTTGGCGCTGGGATCAGCACCAGGCAATGAGAATGGATTGCCCCGCGTGTATTTATGCTCCGCCAGAAATTATGATTTATTTCTAGCGTTAATCCTCGGAAATCAGTTAACGGGCTTTGGGCATTGCTGGAGAAGTTTTCAGGACTGCTGGGAATGCCTAAGAAAAATGCGGTGGGCAATGAGCATTGACAGGAAAGATGAAAAAGTACATCAGCTTTTCGGCCGTTGACCCAAAATTGAACTCTGTACATGTTTACAATATACATGTACGTGCGTAAGGTATGGGAACTAGGGTTCTTGTTGTGAAGATGTTCTACCGAAAAAACGGTCGGGTGTCTCAGAGGTAATGACGAGTGCCAAACCTCAACGTTGTACAGTAAGTGCCTGGAAATCAATTTTTCAGGAGAGGTTAAACTAACCAGTTTAAGGAACAATACATGTATTGTTTGAATAAATGTTACTGCACGCAATGGGTTTTAACGTTGTACGACATTAAAGTTAAATTAAAAAAGAGCACTTAGTGAAATGAAAATATTTGGATTTGTGCTAGGATTTGTGGCAACGCAAAATTTTGTATCCACCAAACATACTGCACAAAATTATAAAACGTTCATAAACCCCTGTTTCGTCTTGGGCAGAGCATCATCACTTTATTTTGATGTCCAAGTCTTGAACCAAGTTCTCTTGAACACTCGTTTCTGAAACTTTTTTTATACATGGACTTGGTCCATGGGCTCAACGATGAATACATTTTGTTAATTTCCACCTTGGCAAGTCATACAGGTACCTCAGATATCTACAAACATTTAAGGCTGTCCTAGTGAATATTGTATGTCCAGCTCCGCCATAGAATCTATGAGAAAGTGGACTTCTCCTAACGGCTGGTAGGCTGGCGGTGATTGCCCTGCGCTTGGGCAGCTAACTAAGGAAATAGTTTTTTTTAGGTTAGTTTAGGTCCCCAATCACCTCATCCTCACTATAATGCAGGAGTAGGACGGCACATACAATGTATTAAGCATAAAGAATAACATATTTTTAGGCTTCAAGCACAGCTTTATAGTTTAGCACCCTTCAAATATATATGTCTAGGCATTATCGAGCGATATTCTCAAAAAAAATTTCCGATTGACCGGCTGTTATGACCCGTGAAGTACAAGTAGATATTGTATAATAGTGCAAGTTTCACGGATTAATTATACGATTGTGGATATTTGAAAGATTTGAATTATTATGGAAATTCCAATGATAACGATTACAATGTAACCACAGTTACATGCAGTTCGTGACAAGTTTATTTTAGGTTTCCAAGGTAATCCTTGGAAAGAACTACTAAACCTCGACTAACTTGAAGAAGCTTGCCAAAGATTGCCTGTATAGGCTGTCAAATATATCAATTCGACAGTATTGATGGATTACCTTAATTTGTTGTGAACATACACACTGAGTAAACACACTGTTTCCTTTACATTAATGTGAAAAAATATACTAAATAGATGTCAATCTTAGAAGAGGCTTTACATGATAACGTAGAAATATGTGAAAAAACGGCTTGCACCAGCTGCCTGTTTCAGTATAATAAGGGTTGGGGCATGACCAGTTTCTTCCGATTACATTTTCATGAGTTTAATTAAAAAATCAATGATGATTAGCTGTAACAGCTTGCAAAGTTCTTCCCAGCGAAACTGTACTTTAGCCATGGAAAAAGTATGGGAAAATGCCAGCTTCACAATTTTCTTTTTCGAAAAATGATCGCTTCATTACACTGAGCAGGTTTATATGTCACGTCGACATGTTTGAGTTAATGTTTTTGCAGTTATGTTTTTATTTTGTGGATTACCTTGGAAACCTAAAATAAACTGGTCCCGAATTGTAAGCACTAATACCGAATGCAGGACAGGGTGTCCAAAAAGTCTAAAACCAATGCTAACTACATTTGGTATGAAGAGGTCTCGATTACTGCATAACTTCAGAAAAAAATTGAGAATACCAAGACTGAACCCCAAAATATAATTTCCCAAAAAAATTTCAATGGACTCCTATTATCTGGGATTGGATTACCCTTTCAGGTTAATGGGTCACACATAAGTATACCCCGTTTAGTAAACACAGTTTGCTTCGGTTACTGTCAATAAATTTGATTGGGCAAGAATAATAAGGCGTCCAAAAAAACTACGCTTTTTCGGGTATCAGCCTTCACATAATGTAGTTGAAAACAGTACCAAACGAACGTATGTTTCGAAATTCTTACCAGGTCGCGGTATCGAACGCATGGTCCATGCTTAGGAAATAAACTTGATCAATATAATCAAATGTCCTGTGAAATTTAGCTGTGAACCAAGTTTTAACATTATTGGATGAGAGGAAGTCGGCTAAAAATGACTTCGAAACTGTCCAAAACAGACGTTGACTATAGAGAACGCTTATATACACCTACATAATATTCTTCTGTTTGATATTTTATTGGCCAGAAAGAATTGTTGATATAATATTTTATTAGTCGTGTGGGAGGCATTTGGAATTCCTTACCAGCACATACATATATATATAGTGAATGCACTCACTTTGATGGATATGATTGTAAGTGTCATTTGCCCTTTCCATTGCCTTTACATATGGCATCAATTATCCTATTATACTGTATAAAGAATATTGTAAAAAGACAAAAGCAGCAACAGATTTCTGGACAAAATGAGATGTCAGATTTCTGAACACCAAACTCAGATCTCCAAGACACCAGAAGCGATTTTAGGCAACACCGACAGTACGATGTAGTGGTCAAGGATTATTGCAGGGAAATAACAGCTTCATGTTCTGTTTTTTCAGACCGTTCCTTGCATGGAAGAAAAAGGAGTGCGTGCGGAGATGCAGATGGACGCTTCTCAAGCCCCTCGCCGGCAGCTTTTTGACGTTGACCCCGGCTGGTTGGACGCTCTCACCAGCGTGGCCTCTTCCCGGAAATTGATTGTGCAAGAAGGGTGAGTAACGAACTGTGCCATAATCGTATTCCAATAGGGAATTCATTGTAGAGTACTAATGACGAAGATGATGAGCACGCGAAGCGACAACGCGCAAAATGTCGAGCGACGTTTTCCAATCACGAATGTCAAATTGATTATGCGCATGCGTGAGGGGATTGTTGAAGAGTTTGACAAGGTTAGACAGCCATGGTCACCGTCCCTGTCTACCTGTCACATTCGCTAGATGCATTCGGACGCAACGAGCCATCAGCCTGTAGGTCAGGGGCTGAGCGCCTAATGGCTTCGGAGCAGTCAGCTCGCGAGTTGCTGTCTGCGCCAATTGCCTGAATTAGAGTGCATGGCGGAAAGCACTTCCAGACAAGTGCATGGAGCCCGGGAAACGAAACGCGATTCAATGAAATACGTGTACGGCGTTCACACACCATGCAGATTTAATTTTCTTATTGAACAATGGGAACATTGTTATGGCCCAGACACGTTGAATTACCGACGAGCGACCATTAATCCACGGCACAAACTGCTCTGGGGCGCTATCCCACTGCTGGAGCTGCTCGTCGGACTCATGTGCTGAGGTATCGAGAAATTTCTCCCATGATGTAACGCTTAATCCAGTTAATGACTTAGTGCAATTAGCTGACCACACACATTTTTTGGCAGGTTTGGACTTTCCCATACCAAATTTACTGGTTATCACAGGTTCTGGTCTGCTTGTTTGTGGGCAACATGACATACCTGATTTCGCAGTCCAAATATGTGAAAAATCTGATCTCATCATCCGGACGTGTTGTGTCCACAACACTCATAGGACTTTGGTATTTCAGATCAAAATTTCAAAATCTTGACTACTAACAAGCAGATCTGGCTTGTTTTCTTGCAGATAATTATAGCATTGCGGAAATAAGTTTGCCGTGAAGCCAGTGGTGGTTAAACGTCATGTCAAACATCCTGCAAGGCATGCCATGACGCCTACGCAGTTGAAAAATTGAGTAAAATCTTTTTGGACACCCTGAAGAAGTTGTACTAATCAGATTTGTGTACTTTGCATTGCTTTGCAATTTGCATTCACATTAGCTCTGCCACGGTCCGAAATGCCTGAAGCCAGTGGTGGTTGAACGTAATGTCAAACATCCTGCAAAGCATGCCATGACGCCGACGCAGTTGGAAAATTGAGTGAAAAGTGAAAACATTTTGGACACCCTGTAGAGTTGCCACTATTCAAATATGCAACAAAATTAATCTTGATGCTGCAACATTGTTAGGGGACTTTTATGTATGTCATCGTTATGTGTGTTTGGACAGACAGTGTTCAAGAATGAAGAACATCTAAGTGAAATACATACAAGTTTGTATATTGGAACCTGGTCTAAAAAACATAGTATTGGATTAAAATCCATTATTTCTGATCCACTTTTGCCAATAAAATTCGCCCGCGACGCTATAATTTCACATCATTCGCTCCTTTTTTGCCTTAACAGGCTGAAATTTATCATTACTGATCGAATTTTTGTAAAATGTTGGGTTTACTTCGGCATGATCCGGATTCTGAAGACAATTTAAGGAAGTGGGCTTCTCCTAACGGTTCGTATGCTGGCAGTGATTGCTTGGCGGTTGGGGCAGCTAAATCGTATAATAATAATAATAATAATAATGAGCTTTATTTCTAAACAAAGCAATGTTTGAACAAAACAACACTTACACAAATCCATAAAGTAGTCAAACCAATAATTAAAATTCATGTTGATCCCACCCATGTATGAAACTGGTTGAGACCGAAATACATGTACTTGATTTAAACTTTAAACTATCGACATTCAAACTATTGATAACTTGTAAAGGAATTACTTAACACGCTTTAAACAAGGCTGGCGTGTGAAATTCCTATCAAACGTTTCAACCAATCAAACTTGCAGACAGCATGTTGAAGTCGTCCCGCCCACACAACATGCCGGTGAACCTGAATGGTGCATTCTGGACGACATGGTCTTGAGTACACGCTACATTGTATGCTGCTGTCATAATGGGATTAGTCAACTTTCCAAGATAAGTGCTTTTCACTAAATACATGTGCATCGTGGCTATCCATTATTATTCCTTGAGCGTTATGAGTGCTACGTTGTTATATCGCGACTAGAGATAGCCGGTGCAGATCCAGATACCAAAGATGGGAAATTACGGACCCAACCTGAACCTGTATCTCGGCTTTCTGCTACGGAGTCTCTCTGGTGCCCCTTTCCCTTTCTGGGGGTAACCCTATCCTATCGCTAGCGCTTGCAAGCCGCTCATCCGCAGTCTAATTTCGCAGCCGGATGCTGCGAGATAAAAAGTGAAGATGGAAACCGTTGTTTTCCTGTTCACGTGCTGCGTGACTATGCGAATTTCTAAAGCGAAATAAATGAAGATGAGTAGGCCTGCATTGGGAGTGAGGAAATTTGAGGGAGGAAATAGGAAACATTAGGCGGCGGGGGCAGACGTTAGATCCGCGGCACTTCATCTTCTTCTTTTGTATTTATTGCTGATTCTCCTCTCGATGCTCTGGCCCGGGCTGCACTGCTCATGGTGATTAATCGCTGCTTTTGAC
Source organism: Kryphioiulus occultus (assembly GCA_034687865.1). Taxonomy (NCBI): domain Eukaryota; kingdom Metazoa; phylum Arthropoda; class Diplopoda; order Julida; family Julidae; genus Kryphioiulus; species Kryphioiulus occultus. The sequence goes on from JAQGAF010001741.1 coordinate 19,075, forward strand.
AAAGATTAATTGTGACATTCGCGTGGAAAAATTAAAACGATGATGAAGAATTATGTTAAATTAGCTCTCTGGGTTGCATCTCTTGTAGGCTGCATTATCAGTTGACATTTATTTTGTGCTGTTTTTAGGAGCGTCATTAATTCTCGCAGCTTGTCATGTGCCTTGGCGCAACGCGAGAATGCAACAGGGCGTGGGCCTGCCTTTGCATTGCGTGCCAGTGCCAGGGTTAGCTGAAGTTGGGACCCTGCCCTGCACGGCAGCTGGAGCTGGAGCTGGAAACGAAAAACAATTATCGCTTGCTGCACTAATGGACGATGCATGCGTAGCAACATGGCGGCGCTAATGGCACGCAGTATTTTTTTTAACATTACCATTTACGACTACTGCATGTACGTGGGTTTGATTACACGACATGATCGTTGGTAAGCAGTCTGGAGCTTGGATAGACCAGACTGGAGTTTGGGTGAACGTCTGATATTAGATTCTACCCACACCATTCTTTCTTATTGCTGACGTGGAGATAACCTCGGTTGCCTCGGGCGTCGTTGAACAACCTAGATAAACTATGGGCACATTCCAAGCGTCATTGTCAGTAATGCCAAAGACTTCCTGACATGTCTTCCTTCTCCCAAGCGCCATCTTGCAGATGTTGCCTTCAACTGGCTGCATTGGAGTAGCATAGCAAAAGTCCAAAATTGTACTATACTACTCATTGGGTGCAAGTCCGGTTTGCTCCAGGGATAAGGCAATTTGGAACAATTAACTACACGGGATAGACTGTGCACTTGCTTTTTCACTGCCATGAAAACAGTCTGTAATTAAAATTCGATAATTGCTGTAAACGTTAGAGCAATATCTCTAAAGCTGTTTCTCGATGGTGGCCTCAGCAAGCCGATAGTGAATCAGTCTGGCAACACAGTGTGCAAGTGATCTTTGATTTTGAAATTTATTGAAAGTGCAACAATTCATTAGGATGGACACCATCACCATTGTAAAACTGAATTTCTTGAAGCTTATTGCTGTCCTTTGGAATTAGGAGATTTCCAACGTCTGCTAGCATGCAAGAAATGAGACCAATACTGTTGAATCTCCAAAGTTGACCACCTCCCTATGTTGACCACGTTTTAACTGGCCGGACTGTCACCATATTAACTCAATGGAAGACGACCTCTACATGTTGATCACCTCTGTATGTTGACCTCTTGGACTATTACACGCAATAGTAATTTACTCTCTGTATGTTGACCTACATGGTCTTTTGGATGATTGAGGTTATTGACTGCTAGCAAAATTTATACTGTGCACCCCTGAACAATAACTGTCTCTGTAGAGGTGGCTTGGCAGTAAATATGGGAAATTCCCTTTTTATTGTTATCGCAAGAATAAATCATTGCATAATTTGATTCCAGATGTGTACACGGTGTGTTGTTAATAGCCACAACAGGTAGGATAATTGTTTGTATATGCTTTCTAATCTTACAGAATGAAATGTGTATGTGCACTGTAGATTGTATATTACAGTGATGTTGTGTTAAAATTCCAATATTATTGTAAAGTATAATTGCTGGATAAATTTGCAGCACATTAGCAACGCTTGTACTGCATTCTGAACATTTTAATAATATTATTCGTGAATGATGACTGATTTCTGTAAACTGTAAGTACAAGCAGTTCACGGAATTAAAATCCTGTGTCAGTACAAGCCTCGTTCCATACGATGACCACCTCCATGTGTTGACCAGTTTTCTACAGTCCCTTGGGTGGTCAACTTAGAGGTTCTACTGTAGTATGGGTCGATCAAAATGGACTCTTGAGTTCCATATACTGTAAAGTGTATTGGAAGTTGCTGGTGCACGATATCTTGCACTTCATCTCTTGCCCTGCGTTCAAGAATTTGGTTTTTACGGAAAATGGATTCCTGGCTTATGCAATCCAGAGTTCTGCGAGTTCTAACAACGTCTTCTTCTGGCTACATTTCATGGTTCTTGCGTCTAGACACGTAACATCTCCCTTCAAGTATTAATGGTGGAGATCTGACATGGCAATTGCACACTTGTATAAACGAGCTCTCTAACACACCTAAGTACTCGATTACTTTAATTATTTAGCTAAGAATTATGAGATCGATCAGCACCCTCCAGACTTCCCACCTCTGCGTTTTTTACGATATCACTCTTGCACATAGTGGGCCGTTTGATCAAAGATTGATGGCAGTAATGATCGTCGAGCTCGATCATTTCCTCGTGGAGTCCGAGCCACAATTTAAGAATTAGAGGGAGCCATGCCACAGCAGTCACGCTAGGACTAACTTTAAGGGAAAATGTTATGGGTGTACCCATCGTGCATGGCAGTTGTATGAACCAAGAAAAAGCCAACTTTCGGCAAGATTTTATATAGTGCGTGCTTTATTGAGGACCTGACAGGGCCTCTTGTGCAGCCTTAGATTGATCTGTTGGTCAACTCGGGTCGTCAGCCAGTGTTGGACAGCAAATTAAAGGTGGCTATCGAGCGTGTCATACAAGAAGCTCTGACGACAGCCATCTTTTTTTTCTCTTTTTCTCTCACTCGTGTCATTCCGTGAATTTGCTGTAAGCAAGTCGATGATAATCTAGCAACAATGGGAAAACAAGCGCTTCTCAATGATTTGTGATCTACATTAAAGCACTCAAGCCAAACTGTTTTCCCAACAACCGGTCGTCTTCTCACTGGAGCAGAAAGTCACTTAGTGTAATGGCAGATAAAAAGGCTTTGCCAGCGCCATGTTTCATCCGTTCGAAGATATATACAGCAAAGTACGATGGCGCACCAGCTCTTTTGCGCTTGAGTTATGGATGGGGCACAGAAGGCTGCGCAATGTGCTGGCGTAGTAACATTATCTCAGCATAACATTAGGTACCCAACTCTGTATAGGTGCAGCCATCGCCTCGTCCATATTCCATTGCCAACGATAAGCAGGACATGGACATTCGTCACAACTCTCAAACATGACCTATAGTTGGTTTGGTTATTAAACTGCAGTGCAAAAAGTTATTTGGTTAATCATGGGTCTGACTTTGCATGGCTATAACTTTCACACTTTCATCAGGCACTTTGTTTTAATTATACTGTACTCGAAATTTAATGTTTGAGAAGTTGATCCTTGGTCTGAACCAGACTTTGATCTGTTTTGTTTATGCAGCTTTTGTAAGTATATCAAATTTGATATGTACAATCTAAAACGTTGATTAACTTGTGGGATAATGCTTTAATGGCTCAGAATACACATGAAAATGTACAGTAAAAGTGTAGATTACAGAGCAAAATTTATGCTCTGAAGAGAATTATCAGCGTTTATCAATTCTGTAGTATAATACAGGTTGTTGTATTCGATTAATAATTTTTGCTGACAATATCATCAATATTTTGGATAAAAAGGTGCTTCTGATAAGCGGTTTTGGTAAAATACTTTCTGATAAACGGTTTTGGGACTAAAAAGGCCTCTCTGATAACAGGTTTTTGGGTAGTGGATGAAAAATGTCGTTATTTCTGATTTTTTTTACTGAAATCTTCGAAAATAACCTACTTTTGGCTATGAGACATTCATTTAGTTTTAGTCGAATAATATATTTGCATGAGCTTTCACTGGTAATAGTTTTCAAATTTAGGCTATTCGGATTTATTATTAACTGGGATCACTTGAAGGGTTTCTACCGTGACAGGTGCATTAATCCATCACCGGCAACCATAGAAATTATTTGATTCAGATGTCTTATAACTAGCCGATCAAAAATATTTTCTCTATTTTATTCCAATAAATTTCATCCAACTGAAAAGTATGCCGAAGAAGACAATCAAGTTGCAAGTTCCTAATATATCGCAAACCTAATTAATCGCAATGATGTGATCGAGTAAGTACTAAACGTTATGCGCAATATTTAGCAAAATTGACCACAAATTTTCTGGACAAAGATTTGCATTTTCATCTACTGACAAATACAGTAAACAGTAGAACCTCCAAATTTGACCACCTCCCTATGTTGACCGCATTTTAACTGACTGACTGGTCACCACATTAACTCAATGGAAGGTGACCTCTACATGTTGACCACCAGAAACTTTGTATGTTGCAGGTTAACCATTTGGATTATTACACACAATAGTAATTGCATCAACATGTCCCAGCATGGTCTGCACACCCCATGAACAGTAACTGTCTCTATAGAGGTAGAAGATTTAATTTTGAACCCCTTGAGTAAAGTTCTTTTTAATTGAAAACTCTAAAAATAAAACAACGCAGAATTTGATTCGAGATCTGGGCTGTTTATCACCACAACAGGTAGGATAATTGTCTGGATATGCTTTCTAATCTTACACAATTAAATTTCTAATTACACTGTATATTGCATTGTTTGTTCGATAAAATTCCAGTACTACTGTACTGTAAGTGTAATTGCTGGATAAATTTGTAGCACATTAGCAATACTGGTATACTGCATTATGAACATGTTAATAACATTATTCATGAATGATTGCTGTAAAATGTAAGTACATGCAGTACATACATTACATAAAGTACTAGGATTTGAAATCATGTATTAGTACGAGCCTCGTTCCATATGTTGACTAGCTTGTGCCAGTCCCTTGGGTGGTCAAATTACAGAAGTTCTACTGTACATCATTCCTAGTCCGTGTGAGTTCACTAACCACCCAGTCTTGCTATGGGTGGCTCTGAAATAAATAACAGGGACCTTAATTGGATCTGCAGTTGATCTTTTCTCCCAAGTTTGAACACTAGCAGTGTGATAGCTGGGCCACGCCAGCATCTCCCTGTTCCTTTTCAAGCAACCTAAGATGTTGTCTATTGTAATTTAGTGTGATTGGTGCGCTCCTTATTTATGCATCCACAAGTTTAAATTTAGTTTTGATGGAAAAAATGCATTTGCCTCGGAATTGGGCCATCATTCCTGATGCATCACGATGCGTCAACTTTCTCCTCGTTACTCGGCCTGCCATTTTAATACTGAGTGCTTTTTCTGGGGCAGACCCGTGCTAAAGGAATTCTTCTCGAACACCTATATGGCTCGATGTATTACTTTTTCCACCATTCATTCTTGGCTCTTGATGTCTACCGATCTATCTCCTCACGCCGATGGTGGCAGGGGCCTTCGCAACAAGCCAGCCGAGGTTTTTTCCCTCTCCTTTTGCTCTTGCCATAATTGACATTTTGATACATGAGGTTATTATGATTCTCATAAAGAAGATTGTAGATGGAAGTTGAGAGCAGGACGCTACCGAATGTGTCACCCAGCCTGTTCGCCTCATTCATCTTTGTCAGGACACGCATTCCTTCTTTGCCAGCCCGAGTGTCACGCCTCGTGACAAAAGCCATCCGTATGAGATAACTTGGCATTGTCATGTGACAGCCTGAGCGCTCCAGCCTAATTTCATAGTCACTGCTTCTGCACTCATGATTGATAAACTCAATGAAAACTTCTTCCAGCAAATTCCTTACTCTGTCTTGCTCGTCTTTCTTCCGTTGCCACTCCATCACAGCACCGGCTGTTGGCCACGTGCTGCTTTTCAGCCAATCCTCGCTGCTTTCAAAGCGGGGCTCATTATTTTTGCATATCGAGAATGGCATTGAGTGATTGCTGTTTATGGCACCTCGCATATTACCCATAATATCGAGAGCAGATGCGTTTGTAATGTGCCAGAGCAGACGTGCACGGACCCTAAATACTGTATACTGTTGCAATTTAAAGTTTTCGCAAGTTTAAATATCGAGCCCTCGGAAAGTTTATTCGCTCTATCAAACTGGAAAACTGAATTTTAAAACATGGTACGGTTTTTGGTATAAACTGCTTGGCTATTTATAATTTCAGCAAAATATTATCTGGCCGTCCTTCCACTCAAACAACTTAATTTAGTAATACTTGCAGCATTACTAGTAAATTGTTGCAATTTAAAGTTTTCACAAGTTTAATTGGCTCAAGAATTTAAATATTGATCCCTCAGAAAGTTTATCCGCTCTTTCAAACTGGAAAATAAAATTTTAAAACATGGTACTTTTTTTGGTATAAATAGACCTGGCCTATTTATCATTTTAGCAAAATATTATCTGGTCGTCTTTTCCCTAAAACATTACCTCATTTTAAAGTTTTCACAAGTGTAAATGGCGCAAGAGTTTAAATATTGAGCCCGCGAAAGTTTATTCGGTCTATCAAACTGAAAAAAAAATTTAAAACATTTTACATTTGTTGCTGTAAACGGCTTATCCTAAGCTTATTTGTAATTTCCAAAAAAAAAATACTTATGAGGGTGTTCTGACATGAGGCGTTGTCTTTTCCCTCAAACAAACTTAATTTAGTAATAGCATTACGTAAGCGTTTTAATTGAAAATTGCACTCCGTGAGGGTGTGTCAGTCGCATAGTTGGAATTACGCATTAATTCCTATACATGTACTGTATGTGCAGTAGGATTCGCTTTTGATACAAGTTATTTATGTAAATTTGTTAAAATTGATGACGTTGGATGAATGTGAGGACATTTTATGGCTGTTGTGTACTTTATGCCCTGATCCACCATAGGCACTATAAGATAGTGGGCTTCTCCTAAGGGCTCGCAGGATGGCAGTGATTGCTTTGCAGTTAACATCTAGTTTAGGTGATACACAAAAAAAACACAAATAAAAGAAACAATAAAGCAAAAAATTGTAAATAAACAAAAAGAAAGGAAAATTGTGACAGCTATGAAAGGTGTCATTCTTGTCTACTATAGGCAACTAGAGTTGGGGTTCTTTCCATGGTGCGTAAAACACTGTCCAGCTTACGAGTTACAGGGTGTCCCACTTAGATGGGTTATAGCACACATCCAGTACAGAGAACATAAGCTTATGTCCAATATAATGGGATGTCCGACTTGTAGAGGCGCCCAACTAGATGGATTTCAATGTACTGTACATGCATATTAAAAACCAGTCATTCCTTGTTTGTTGGTGAATTGATTTTGCTTTGTTCCCAAATCAAACTCTAGAGGGCATTTCAAGGGACCATATTTAAAACCCCTTTTCTGGCATAGTAGACGATAAAATTATGAATTAGCAGTTTAGAAAATTGCTGTTTGGAAAGCGTTCTGAACACCAAGTTGACATATTTATTGTCATCTGGGATATGAAGTCACAAATTTAGTCGTTGATTTCACTTCTTACAATAGACGTGTATGTTAATCTACTTGTTTATAGTCAGCTGGGATATGAACCAAAATTGTACTGTTATATTTCATTTCTTATAACTTGCTTGTATGCATGTCTTTTCAAAATGCTAACATCTCTAATTAGGATAGCCAGTATACAAGCTCAGCTCACTTTTTATTCAAGTTGATACATATTAATGATGGCACGAACATCCATCCCAACTTCGTGAGAAAATACTAATTAATAGTTCATAAAGGCTGCATTATTAACGATGCTAACAAAGAAACTAGGTACATTAGAAATTCAATTACTGTTTAAATATTAAACTTCATATCTTGGGGATGTAAATTACTGGATGAAGCAAAATGAAGCTTTCGTAAAGCTAGTTACCTCGATTATATGGCACCTCTTTTATAATCTATTTATCCTCTAAGTATAAATAAATTTAAAATTTGATGTCTTTAACAACCTTTGAGAAATGGGAATTCTCTTCTTAAATCTTCGTTTTTTATCTCTCCAGGGGAGCCCTTAGCCAATGAATTAATGTTCACAAAGTGGCAAGGTGAATAAAGTATTTAAAACATTGATTTATGCAACACAGAACACGAATTGCTAATGCAAATAAATAACGTTAGTTTTTTGTTTTAATATTTATAGCTTTGTTATGCTTAACATGTTGTGGAAATATGTTAATAAATTTGAGTGTAAACATTGTATTAACTAACAGGAAGATAGATTGCGTGCAGCTATTTCTATCCAATATTTAAAATTCGAAGCTTTTGTTATTTAATAAAATTATCTCAGTTATCCCTTCAATTTGTACGAAATTTCATTAATGGTAATTATTGTCATGCTCTTTCATTTGAACGAATGGCTATCCCAATAATATTTGATAACCTTAGCGAACAAGTTTAATTCTAAGTCAGGTTTAGCCAAATGTTCAGAAATTACGCACAGAAATGAACTACGGTATGCCGGTATGACACAAGTTATTCTATTCTTCATATTTCAGTTGGTATTCATGCTATTTTGCATGAATCAAACTGCAATGGATGGCGATTTAGGCACTTTCGAAGTTGTTTTTCTCCTTTGGGATAAACGCCATTTTTCACTGTAAGAACATTTTTCTATGGGCTCACTGATGATAAATGAGGGTAGCTTGGGTCATGCAGCAAAAGTGAAAGTATAGCAAAAATGTTTTCTGAGTTTGACAGGCAATCAATTCACCATCAGCGGCTTTGATAGAGGGAATGTGTCCGTCATATATTGATTGAATGACACACCAGCCCATTTTATTATTGCCTGTATATGTAAAGGCTCAAAGAGAGGGTTGTGTAAAAAGTGAACGAAAGCATCAAAAGCGAGGTTGCATTTACGATTGAATTATCACTACATAATAAACTATATCGGATGCTTTGAAATGGATATTGTATCCATTCATAATACCAATGAAAATTTCTTAAGCTTAAATGCTACTAAATACTACTCTATAAGATGAAGATCGGCGTTTTTATACTCTTGAGTGGGTGTCACAATAACTATATCGGAGTGCTTATACAGGGTGTTTTTGAACTCATGAAACAAACGCCACCTGGTGTTAGAGTAAACTGAAAGACGCAGGTTTCATCAAAGAACCTAGGGTCCAACGTTGACCATTCATAAGTTACACGGACAAATGTTAGCAACAAATGGAACATACATTCCGTCATTTTAAAGCATTGATCGCAGAAGCATTGATTGTTGCACCCTGGCAA
>JAQGAF010001742.1:0-27979 GCA_034687865.1 Kryphioiulus occultus
CGGTCTGCCCCCTGGCGTTGCTGATGGGCCCAATAGGTGCAAAAGTAGGCCAACGTTAAAAATTCCATAAACAAACAAACTTTACAATTTATATTCCATGCATTGTAAAATGTCAAAATCCTCGCTATAGTTCATAAATTTAAGGTTTAAAAAAATTCCGATTCTGAATTTAAAAAAAAACATAAAACATTCAATAAATAAATTAGATCTGGCGATGATATAGTTTTAAATTCAAAAATACATCAATTTCATTCAATTCAATGCAGTGCACATCGCTTTTGTAAGTAGGTAGTTTCAAATACATTGCTAAATACTCAAATTCGTACATTGAATAATGCATTTTAAATGCATTAGTTTAAAAGTTTAAAATTCAAAAACACATAAATTACATTCAATTAAATGCAGTACACAACATTTGTAAGTAGATAGTTTCAAATACATTGTGTAATACACAAATTAGTACATTTTATAATACATTGTAGAAGGCATTAGTGTACCAAGTGTATTTCGTGTTGCGATAAAAACGACCAATGCATTTGCAATATATTTTGCAATTCGTAATGCATTTCACAATGTTTTTCATAGCATTTCTTTTCCATGTGGGGCAAGTCATGTCTTGAAATGTTCTCGCCAAGTGATGGGCCATGGAGGGGTGCCCACAAGCCTGTGTCCAATGTAGTTTAAATGTCACTAGACACTATTGTATACGTGTATTGTATTGCCCCATATACAAGTGAGTTCGATGCAATTGTACCTTTACATGTATGTTGACTGTAGTTGTGACCGCTGCAGTTGTAAACCAGTCATGTATAGGCTCAATAACGCGAGTTACACTTTCGGACAATGACCATAATGCGGCCGATTATGTTCGTGAAACGTGTAATAAATTGTTTTAAATTGGACGTTTTGGCCTCATGAGACTGAGGTTATAGCACAGCGAGCAAACAACGGCATAACGCGTGGCAATGACCAGTAGAGGACTTGGTGTCATTGTATTTTCGATGTGTTACAATGGGCTTTGACCAGAGATAACGAGAGTAAACTTTAAAGTTCAAAACCTGATTAGCCTATACATGAAATGTTAAAAAGTCGTTACGATTTGTATGGGATTGGCTTGTTTTTGCTTATAACATCATCATCCATGTTATTATTGTAACATTATAGTAGAACCTGTCAAAACGTATATCCTTGGGACCAGTGTTAAATATTAGTTTAGAGAGGTTATTGGTCTGGAGGGTAAGGACAGGAGGGGCCTATCACTTAAAATGCCATAAACATGGCGCTGATAGTATATGTACATGATGTACTGTATTTATTATAGGAAGTCTTTATTGGAAGTGTGCTTATAGGAAGTTTTTATATTTTGCCAAATTTTTTTGCATTACAGACTATAATATTAATTTTGAAAAGTTGTGGGCAAATAAAAACAAATTCAACATTTTTGAATATAGTTTTATGTAGGTTTACGGGTCCCACGTCGAGACCGGCACTTGGTATTACTTTAGAGCTGATATTATTTAATACAATATTTGTTTAGACAGGTTCTACTGTAATTGCGGATAAACTAATGCACTTCTTCAACCTGCGCTACTTGGTTCTCAGTATTGCCAGTTCACTACGTTTACATGTGGATTTTAAGTCAATTAACTTATTCTAAGAAACATTTCAAATCATGCAATCAAACCTAGCTGTTTTACCTACTTTAACTTGAGTTTTGTGACTTGATTTGAGTGTGCATGGGGTGGTTTGATTCAAGGCGCTCAAATCAAGTGACTTAAGCTAAGTCGCAAATACCATGCAAGTTCTACATGTAAGTGAATTGGAATATGACAGGTCTTGCCATCACGGTGGTTTCGTTTCAACATTTCCGTTTAGACTTTTGACTCACTCTTTCCCATATAAGGAGGGCTCACCCTGTATGTAAATTTCGAAGGAATTCAGCCATTGTGAAAGCATCCATAATAAATTTCGTGCTGTGTTATCGGGCTTATTCGGGTCTGTTATCTACGAAGCATAAACATGTTTTGGTACGATGATAAATACCCTCTTGATAATTGAGATTTGAAAGCTGATTTCATTCGTTGAAAACCCTTGACTACATTATGTAACGTACAGCCTGTTTCGTATCAATCTTCGAGCATTTCTTCTTTGTTTTGAGGTCGATCATGAATTGATGAGTTTTGACACGAGGCGCTCCATTCGTGTCCAAATTCTAGTCTGAATGATGTAAAATGTAAACTGTTATTAGAGGCGAAATGCATGTTGCTCATACACCAAATATATTTCTCTAATACAACATTATGCATTCAGTGTCTCCAGCATTACATAATGCATTTGAAACTGCTTAAAATACATTTTAAAATGCATTCGGAAATGCATTTTCAAATATATTTGTCAGTATAGTTTGAAACAATTTGTCTCAATCTACAGACATTTTACAATGCATTTTCCAATGCATGTCTTATAATGCATTTCTAAATGCATTACCATTACATGTGGATAATTTATGATTAAAATACTAAATATACATGTATATGTACAGCATCCTTACAGCGTTTAACTGTGTTTTAGTATGTTTTTGGAATGAAAGTTGTAAGATAAATTTTCGTGAGAAATGGTGTACTTTGAATCTTTACAAGCCATTTTTACGTAGGCCTAAGCAATTACATGTACTACCAAAGAAGCAGGAAAATAATCTACATGTACGTGTACATGTGGTAATGGTGCAGCTGTATAGCATGTTTGCAGTTCAACTTGTCTGAAATAATATCCTGTATAAAATAATATTTGGCACCGGTCCCAACAGTATTATTTTAGACAGGTTCTACTGTACTAACAAAAAATAAGGGAGTGTCCCTATGCTCGTGTCACATTCTTCTCTGTAGGGATTCAGAAGATCATCCGCATTATCCTATTATTGTCGAAAATGTATAACAAACGTTATCTCGTCTTTGGCATTGTCGGAGATAATACTTGTAGATAAATCTTGGTGTTCTCATTTCTCTGTTTGCTATTTAATCATCGCCTGACTTGGTTGTTAACATGGCAAATTGTGTCGTGTCGAGGCCCCCACACACCATTGCTCGATATCCATTTTCAATAACTCTGGGGAATGTCTTAGATGCATGGTCCACGCTTTATAAGTTAACAACAGCGAATTAAAAAGCTTTTCTATTTCGATGACGTTCAGCGTAATCAATAGGCTGTCTCCGGAGATTTTGCTCCATTTTTCGTCATCGTGCGAGGAAATGCTCTACTTTATTAGTCTGAACAAATTGGCTCTGTTTTCCACCAATTTTTTCTTTTGGCACGATGAAAATATTGGCCTCTAGGTAATTCCAACGATTCTGCGACTGTGCAATTTGTTCCAGTAACAAAAGGCAAAGGCAGCAGTTAGTAGCTCGAAGTTTAATCTTTTTAAGTTTAACTTGGTTGGAAGACTGCTGAAGCTATTTTCGGTGGAAATTATATTTTAAATTTAAAATGTTTTGTCATAAAGCATGCATCGAATACATGCCAACACTGCTTCAGAATCTCTTGACTTGTACACTGCCTGGTGTACTTGGTTGGGACAGACAAGATGCTGTATTACTGTTTGAAGCTTTCTCCTCTATGGAAGAAATGAAGAATGAAAATATCAGTTTTGAAAAATAGTATTTGAATTAGTGATGTTTCGCCTGTTCATATACAGGATGACGAAAACATGTTACAACTTATATGGGCGAAGTAACACATGTTATAACAATAACATGATTTATTGAATAAATATGAAAAACGTAACAATCCCATATACATGTAAGTGGAAACATCTTTGATTCACCCTGTAAAAAGCAAGATAAACCTACTGAACCGCAGGTTAACTCGTGGCTATAGGTAACCCCAGGTGAAATCGGACCTCAGCAAATACTTTTACAATAACTTCAGGTTATAACTTGTGCTGTGCTATTCCAGCCCCGACCATGAAAATGTGGGCTTCTCCTAATGGCTCGTACACTGGCAGTGATTGCTCCTGGTTAGGGCAGCAAATAAATTATCTATTGCGATAGAAGGACAGGTGTCATTCTTGTCTACTTGATAAGTAGGTTTGAAATACCGGTATTTTGTGCACGTATGAAGCAGGGTATATTCTGCACTATTGAATGTCCGTAATTTGCAATTGTCCATACTCTTCTTTCTCGACATAAGGTCAAAAATAAAAACTTAAAACCATTGTAAATTTGTTAAAAATTATATCACATTTAAGAATATATCATATTTCATATACTAATTACCTTATAACTAGTGGTGGGGATCGAAAATTGATTTATATCAGATGTGCCAAGATCGAATCAAATTATCTAGTTATAAGGTAATTCGTAAATGGCATATAATATTCTGCGATGTGATATACAGTAGTTAAAAATGATTACACAAATGATTTAAGTTTTTATTTTGATCATTTAAATATTCCCGTTTATTTGACCCATCCTGTGTACATACCCTTACAAAAAATTGAAAGTTGTTTTTAAAGTTGCTGGTATGAGATGTCCATTTGTTTGTATTTGTTTGGTATCAGAAACGTGTTTCAACAGGTATCAATCAAGTCTGATCGGGTGCAAAAAACGGCAAAATATACCTATCATAGGTTTCGCAAGGCTACCTTACAGTGTTCAACATTTTGAAAACATATTGGAAACCTATGAAATACATTGGATATAAAGGAAACCATTCAACAACCAATAATGAAACCTTAAAGAAACCATCGTAGGGTTTTTTACAAGGTTGTAAATTGTGTATACCAATAATACACCATAGAAATTCCTTGATACCAACTAGATACTGGAAGTTAACTGAAATTATACCTAAAATTGTTGTATGGGTATGTACATGTACAGTAGATGCAGGCCTACATGTATGTTTTCGTTCTAAACTGGGGTGAACACACCTTTACTACGACGTTCAATGCTGAGCAATTCAGTGCTTCAGTCTGGTTTTTTATTCTCTTATCGTCAATTTGGCCTTATTGTTGAATTCTGTTGCATTTTGGCATCGTGCTCTTTATCGACTCGTCTCCTCCCTTCCTGTCCCTTTTTCCCGCGTGATTCAATCCCATGCCATTCTCGTTGAATCTCACTTTTGCTCGATTGTTAAACCTTTCTCTCTCCTCCTTTTCCTCTTCCTCCCCTATTTTACCCCATCATCCCTCCACTATACACCTTGCCTGTCATCCGTTGGATCCACCTGTGGCGTTTCCACATAATCTCTTCGTGTGTGGCTTCTCTTCCCATTTTTTCGACCATTATGGGTCTGCTGCAAGTGGCGTGCAAATGACAATCTACGCTGACGACGACCTTTTGGCTTAACATTCTGATTGCTTTTGAAAGCTTCTTTAGGCCCTTCTCCCTCCTGCTGCTCCAATCCCTTCCTTCCACCCAAATCTTTTAGACAAATACTTTTTTCTCTATAAAGAAGCTGGATTCCCTCGGTTTACCTTTTTAGCTGACATAACAGCGCGGTCAGCAGTCAACAAATGACCATCCGGGGATGATCAGTCGACAAAACAACAAAATCTCATTTCCTTTTTCGTCGCTAGGTGGCTCCCGGTGATTTTTGCAACAATGACGTAATCGTTTAAAATCATGACTTTGATGTTCCCTCTTCCTTCATACCTTTACCCCTACGAAAGTATTTTTACCTTTCTGGACAAAAACGATTTTAAACGAAAATTTTACACTTGTTTACGGTCCCGCTTCCCAAATCAGGATACAGTATTTAGGTTACGACATTAAAATACACATAATAATTCCCCTTATTATCTACCGATACTCTAAAACAGTCTAACAACTATTTATTATTAGAGTTAATCATTTTTGCTGATAATATTGTGACTAGTTCGCCTGAATTGGTTAAAAATGACTTTGGATTAGCTGTTTTAGGCAATAAGGACTTTCTGATAAGTGGTTTTTGGGTAATGATGGAAAAAGTTTGAGAAGAACTAAATGAATTTTTTATAGCTCACTGAATCTAATTTTTTATATTTGCATTATTATAAATGTAGAATAAGAAGTGTTCTGAAGAAAGTGTCTACCAATACTCTAAGACAGTCTAACAAGTATTTGTTGTTAGTTAATATTGTGATAATATTGTGACTATTTCGCATGAATTGGTTAAAAACGACTTTTCGGATTAGCTGTTTTTGGTAAGAAGAATTTTCCGATAAGCTGTTTTCGTGTAATAAAATAGTTTGGGAATCCCTCAATTAATTTTTTTTAGCTCACTGAATTTAATTTTTATATTTGTATTATAGTTTTTAACTCTTCGCTTTTTAAGTTTTAGTTTTTAAGTAAATCAATAATGCATTTTTTCATGCAAAGTAGAATCCAAAATTGCATCGATTGATACTTGAAATCTGCAACACAGTTAGTTCATATTCAGTACTGAATAACTGCTAAGCAGTCACAATACTAAATTCGTACATCTAAATTTTCATAAAAAATTGTGGAACCCAGTTTGAATATCCGTCTAAGGCAGTTGATTTAATAGCGGAATAAATTGGAACCAAAACTTGGATCTTAAAACTTTTCAAACTAGAACGGATATGATAGTATCTTAATTCGGACTACATTTCTACTCGATCTAGTTTTCATTTCAGGAAATATACAGAAATTTCATTCAAACTAGAAATATCAACTTCATTGAAATAAACTACTAATGCATTTTCCATATGTTAGGAAATATTATGCTGTAGTGAAGACTGTATGGCATATTGATTTCGTGGTTCTGTTTACTTTTTCTACAAAATCTTCGTGTATTATTTTCAATTTAATGACCGCATATTGAAGGAATACATATACGCTCGGAGCTTTCTTGGTTAATGCATGCTTTATGAAATGCTTACGTTCTTCGATAAACAAGGTTTTTGCATTTCTTAGGCATTTTCATGGGAATATTGTTCATTTAAACATGTGCGGTCCAATAAAGTGTCTTTTGAAAGTAAAAAGTCCTATAGTGCCTTATATTGCCAAGTATTAGCGTTTGCTTTGGAAATTCTATCTAGGAAACCTCGTCGAAATAGAAATTCATAGATCGCAAAAATTCAATATTAATGTATGGCTTAAAGGCTCTCGGTAGGTTTGAGTATTCCTGAAATAGCCATCTTTCGGCTATTTATAAAGTTCGCCCCGAAGAAACAAAAATTAGATGAGATCACGTGGTTCAGCCGTGTATTATGGAGGCTTATAAGCGGATTATTATCAGAAAATTAATTAGCAGCTTACGTGCGTGGCCCATTCATTAATCGGCCTTAATTTCCAAAGTGATTCATTTTACTTATTGTCGTTTTGTATCTGCTCAATGAACTGGGGGTTAGAAAGTAAAATCTTCGTCAGTAAATTTATAAAGGTTATGAACTCGATAAGGGTGCATGTCCTGAAAAGTTAATGGAAAAGAAAACCTACATCTCACGAGAACGTGTTATAAACATCTTTTCATGAACTTTTAATTATTTCAAGTAGAAGCAGGCAAAATGTTTATTTTGAAAAATTATAAAGGGTCAGAATTAAAGTACATTGTAGAAGTTCCAAATGTTAGGCCAACATTCTCGATTCTCAATAATAATGTATTAAATTTATGCTTGGAAAACCTGAAAAACTCAGGGAATTTGAATTGGAACCTGGGATTTTTCGGTACATGTAAATCTTAAAAATCAGAACAAAAATGATTGGCCTAATGAATCCACCATTCCCAAAAAGGAATTTCATTGCCATTTTCTCCAATTCAACAACCGTTTTTTTCCTTAAACTAAAAGGTCTTCGGCAATAATGCTATGCATTTGAATGGTTTTTAGTGCTGGAAAAATAAGAATATGGCCCTGGAAAGTCTGGGAGTTTTATTTCGAGTTTGTTCATTTTAAGTCCGCTAATTAGCACAAAAATAATTGACCTTTTGATTATATGAATTCCACCAGTCCCAATAATGAAGTTTTATATGGAAAGATTGAACCCATTTTTTTTTCAGTTTCACACTTGTCATTTTCCTCAAACTGCCTTTGGCATTAAAGAAAATGAATTTGAAATACCTTTTTTATATGGAAAAACAGGAATATGGCCCTGTAATATTCAGGGAACTTTCTTTTCATAAATTAGTTGTCACCATCGAAATTTTAACTAACTATACTTTCGAAATATTATACATGTAATAACGGTGCCTCAAATAGATTTTGCGACACTGAACATATAGTTTCATTCGACCTTGTGGTTATGACTGTCCCTGCATGTATGTTGTACGCATCATTCGTTGGAAACCGTTTTTAATGTCCATTGAGTTGTCTTTGAACATTAAAGATGGCGACCTCGAGCGTCGTAAACGAGCAGATTACAAGTTTAAACTCTTGCGTAACGGCAGCGTTGATGACTTTAGCCTCGCACGAACATAACTTAATGACCAAGTAATGGGATGCTTGATCTTGATTGTAATCCTAGATACTCTATATGTATGTACACTACAGGGCTATAGCTATTTCGGTATTTGTTTTCACACAGCAAAATGGCTGCAAAAATTCTCATAAGTTTGAGTTTGCCGCCCAAATTCTGTAACGTTGATTCGTCGAAAAGTGTCACGTGCCGATGCGCGGGGAGGCGGGGCACGTGGCAAGCATGGCAACCGTGGAACGTGAGATTCCAATTTCCAAATTGGAAGACATTCTATTTTGCAACAAAACTCAATTTCAAGTAAAACACTACCATTGAAGGTAATTATCATATTTGTAGTTAAAAAATAAAAGGAAAGGCACACATTTCATCAAAAATGTCACGATTAACAATACGTGAACAACATGACAAACGTTTCGAAAACATTAAAACATAATGCGTTTGCGCGCCTCGCCTTATTCGTAATGAGCCGAACACGAGTGAGCTTTTAATGTCATATTAACTGAAAAACAAGAGTACGTTTTGATGAGTCGGAGTGCATATCAAGTGCCATTCTGCGGGCTTCTTATAGAATTATACAATTAGAGAGGCTCTTAACTAATAGCACCAAGCGCCTGTTCGTAAATGATTTAAGTCGCTCTGAAATTGCTTTTATGGAAGCTGCCTCCCTCACTTATTTGTCGTCATAAAAATGATCCACTTCAGCTTTTTATATAATTCGTGGACGAGGTGACGTATCTGCCAGAAGCGAAGGAGAAGATGGTTAAGGAAAGCGTATTTTTAGACGACTTGATGGTCAGTGTGTAAATAGACGGAGAAAAGGCCTCGCGGTTTGCCAATAAAACTCTAATTTCTCTCATCTAATTCGGGCCCAATGTAATCAAGGTGAGTGATCTCTCTGAGTAATGTCTATTGATTGATTAGTGGGTGTTCCCAATTTCCTAACGAGACTCGGCCGATTTATCGACTTCATCACGCACGATTAAGGTGCGCAGAATGATTCAGAAAGAAACGTCTTTCTTTCTTGTGTACGCTTCAGGTTTTTGCTTACGATGACCCGTAGAGGAAATTCCTTCAATCGCAAAATCTTCGAAATGAACTTACCAAATATAATTTCTCCCATGAATTTATAATTTTTCCAATTTCCAAGTTTATTTTTAAAAAAAATGTGTAGCTGTCCATGGCAGCTTGAGGAATTCGAATTCTAAATAGAATGAGAACGTGAACTGAGAACATCCAAATGCTTTGAACATTATCCAGAATTTGAATCCGAGAGCTGATTCGTCGAATAGTGAAGATGACGCGCGTGGCAACCATGGCAACCGTGGAACGTGAGATTCCATGATAAGCGTTCTATAGTGTGAAGAGAACTCTTATTGTATGTTTTAAGATGGTATAAAATGCCAATTACTCGTCAACTGCACAGTTATCTCAAACAAAACGACCATTTGCAGGTACATGCAATTATTAAATTGGCAGTTCAATAATACTGAAGACATACGAAAAAAAACCCGGAATAATTAAAAAACCTGCTATATACCATGATCTCGTTTTCCATTGCCGAATAGGAAATACACAGTAACGTAACGCCATCGCGGTTTTCGCTATTATCTAGGTTGTAAAACTAAATTCTAGTTCGGTATGTACTCAGTATTAGGCGTCCCATAAACTACACATTTTTCGAATAAAACGTTTCATAATGTGTGACTCGAGGAGTTAGCAGAACGAATTGCATTCTGGGATGACGCGGTCCGAATTACCAGACACACGTGCGTTTCAAAAAGTAGGCCTATTTTATCTGCGCCAGCCCGCGGTATCCAATGTATTTTTACATTTATGATTGCCAGGAAATACGCGAAAGGAGCGACATCCATCCAAAATCTTTTAAAACATTCAAATGTACCGCGAAATTAAGATTCGTGCTAAAATTCAGCACGCTGGGGCGGTGGTAAGTCTGTTTAAAATTACTTTGTAAAAGTCCGTTACAGACAGAGATGAAGCACCAAATTAACGGAAAGGTTGTGAAAAGCAAATTGAATTGTATTTTCGCAAATAGCGATATTTTTCACCTTTAGAGCTGCTCAGCTTCGCTCCCATTATACTCATATTATACTATGTACCGGTAATGTAAGTTATGTAGTGATTAATAAGTTATGAGATGTTAGCCTGGTTTTAATCCATGCTACTCCTTGACAGCCATCTTGGCTGACCGGCTTTGACGTTATGTCGCCCACTTTAGACACCAGCCTAGCAACGATAATTTTTCACACATTTATTGTCGTTTTGCATTCCGAATTCAACGTCTAATGCGCTGCTGCCATCTGTGGCCTAGCGAAGTGTCGGTTGTGACAACATTTCTTATAAGAAGTCGATATTTTTCATCTTAAGTGCTCATCCGGGCTGATACGGGCTCATTTCCTCCCTAATTTGCGGTTGCAGATGCCTGCTGCATGTTGCCAATAAAAACTTTTAAAAGTAAAAAAAAGGCATGATGGAAGGGTGTAGCGAGGATGGCATTTACTCTATGGCAAGCTCCAAATTACTCTCCATGTATTTATCTAACACGTGACCTTAATTTGAAGCAGGGGAAAGGGAAATGTTATGCGATGGGACTTTGTATTCGCTGCAGGATCAATTTCTCCTACTTTGAAAATGTACGCTGCGTAGATTCTCATTAACCTTTAGGGCCAACGTCGTTTATTTCCGAAGAAAAGTTGACAAAAGTTCATCGGATTCTGCCCCTAGATGGCGCTGGCATCGCCTCTATTCGACATTGGACGGTCCATACCCTCTTTTCATATACCAGTATGTGCATGTAACGGTACGTCTGCAGCCAAATGCACTAAAATCGTGCATTATCTCGTTATTTATTTTTGGTCGTTAGTGCGAGGCTGAATTATAAAATGTGAGTTGTACATGTTTGTGCTTTTAATTATCCTCGCATCCTTAATGATGATTGCACGTCTGCGTGAATACGAATTTTGCGCTTGAACGACTGTACAGTAATCATAATTTTAAATGAAAGTTTTTTTTTAACATGCCAGCCAAGTTTAAATCAGGGACTTTGAAAAAAGGGAACGTAAGACGGCAATAAAAGCAAACGAAATGCTAAGAACTTCGAAACTTTTTCAGAAAACATACGGGGTGATTCACAAAGTAGTTCAAATCTTTTTGAATCTCCCTTCGCTCACTAAATGTGTTTGACCAAGGAGACAGATTATTTCAGTTGCGTCGATATCTGTTGCGTTTAATATTAACTAAAAATAAATAAAAATAATTTCAATTTTCCTAAAAAAATAAACATGGGCGTAATTCTAAACATCGTTTCGCTGCT
The DNA here is from genome assembly GCA_034687865.1 of Kryphioiulus occultus. Classification (NCBI taxonomy): domain Eukaryota; kingdom Metazoa; phylum Arthropoda; class Diplopoda; order Julida; family Julidae; genus Kryphioiulus; species Kryphioiulus occultus. Next base: position 11,743 of record JAQGAF010001742.1, read on the forward strand.
ATAGATTTATTGAACGAAAATGTGTATTAATTTGGACCTCTTTTCAAGCGAGGTGATGTGTTGCAGTTTTTTTCAAAGTTGGTTGGGGAGTTTTAAAATAGGATGGCCGGAATTGAGCGAGACAAAGGAGAGGGAAAAATCGAGACATTAAATATTTAATGTCTTCCTGTATTATGAATTTGGATCCTCATTTCTACAGGGTGTCCTATAGATATAACCTTTAACAGATCTCTAGCGAGCTCAAATGAAAACCGATTGTCTAACCAGTGAAAATGGTTTAAGTCATCAGACTTGCTAATCAGTAATTCTTGCCTCCAGAAAGTATAGGCACAAGTCACATCTTGTATGAAACCTCTTTAAGTAGAATTGTGAATCGTGAGGTTGGTATCCGGACAGGGTTCTCCCTGACCTGGAAAACCAAGAATTTTCAGAGAGGCTGGAAACACATGAAAAAAGCATGGAATTGTCACATATCACAGTATTACATGTACATTTGCGTTCACAAATACAGTGGTAGTCATATACACTGTACGATAAATAAGACACTTTGAGAAAGTAGCCCATTTTTAATACTAGACACATAACATCCAATCCAAACAGTTATTGTCAAACAAAATGATAAAACATGTACATACATAAAATAAAAAAACTATACAATTGAAAATAATATTGAGCAATTAGCATTGACTATGTGGTCACAGATATAAAACACTTATGTTAACTCATCAGAAGTGTTACATAATGTAGGCCTACATGTACAGATCGCTTAAGTGTTATTAGTTAACAGAAAAGTGAATCGTTTGTCACACAAAAAAATCAATTACATGTAAAAATACAAATAAGAAAACAAGTTCAAAAAATAAATACATGTAAAAATAAAGATAAGAATACTGAAGCCCAAGAACGAAAACTTAAGGGTATCAGATTTGTTTTCACTTAAACATGCAGCTAAATTGTTTATAGTTAACAAAAAAAGTCAATCGTTTATCAAACAATAAGTTTAAATAAATGTAAAAATAAAAATCAACTGAAGCCTAGGAAAGAAAACTTGGTTATCACGTCATTAGAAAGTAAGAAAATGCAGCTTACAATTGCAGCATTTGTGTAGCAGAAATCAAGAATGCAATTGTCAGTTAAAAACTCATTTAAATTTGCTCTTTCCTTATGAAACCTTTTGGTCTCGTGTTTATTGTATGCTTAACCAGCAGTGAAATAGCATGCCGTACATTGGCATATGACATACTGTATCGTTGTTGCATTTTCAGCTCTCGGGGTGGTCCGGGAAATGTTCTGAAAGCTGGAAAGTTAGACTGAAATTTGAAAATGTAATTTCTGGGGGAACCCTACATGTTGCACATTTAAAAATCAACCATCGTTATGTAACCATTTGTTAAAATAAAATTATTCCCAACCAAAAAAATTACCTTCTACATGACCGTTTTTAATTTAAATTCTTAAATAGGCCCTATAATAAGCAGTTATGCTCATGTTGTAGGCATGTGTGTATAATTACAAGCATAACGAGAAATAAACCACGTTCTTTTCTGCTGACGTTTTTTCAATCACATTTTCCCTGCTCCAGTTTCTCGTGGCGTAATAATAGCTTCAAATAAACAGAAATACGAACATTGATTTTCGTAGCGTTTCGCGTGTACGTTTGTTCTTAATTGCGACCTTTTGTGTCATCCCTTACTGCCGCTATTTGGGCGTGTCTTTTGTCTCCTAATTATTATTCGTCGTCTAAAAGTCGTCTCTTTCTTTATTGTTTTTCAGGTGCCTAAAACGGTGGACATGACACCATGGCGACGGATTGTAATTTCATTCGTCGTTGATCTTGCTTTTCCTTTACCTGGTCGAGCTCAGCTATAGGTAAGCATCAGTATTTTCAGTTTTTAATACATATTATATTATATTATATTTAAATTATAATTAGCGGTATTAGTGGGGTATGTGCACACCTCCCCATACTGTGGACTTCCCATAACAGCAAATAAGCTTGGCTGGGCAGCTTGCATATGGTTTCGTTTTTCCTAACCTGACCCGACCCAAACTGACCTAACCCAACCTAGCCTAATCTAACATAACCTACCACCAATAGGCCGAGGCTAGGCTAGGTTAGGTTAGGCCAGATTAGGTTTTCTATTAAATTTGCAAGTTGCCCCGCTATTAGGAAAAGCCCACATTTACTAGGTGTGCACATACTTTATCCTACTAAAACTAATTACAGTGGACTCCGCTTAATATGATCGCGGATAATGTTATCATTCGTTTTACAAATACACCTTTGACTATATACCTTTGACTAAATTTGACACTTACCAGTTCCTCTATGAGTCAAACGGAGCTGACTGATGAAAATGATTTTGATGTTGACGAATATGAAACGTGCATCTTAGTTGAGAAACCACCAAAAAGTGCCGTGATGACAGCACTGATAAGTTTGACTAGGTGTGCTGCATAAATCAATTGGTTTTCAAATACATATATGGATATGAATTTCATTAACGAACTTATACAGAAATATTGTAAGCAAACCAATATAGGTGATTTGTTTAGCTGTAAATCGCTTTGTAAAGTTCAATTATGGTGATATACACGCACATAAGAATTCCAATAATTGTTATCAAAATAGCTTAGGCCCAATGTGATCACATTAAGCGGAATCTATTTTAATACCAGTTATATAAATTCTGTTCTTGTGAAGTAGCCTTAAATATGTTTTAAGTTTCAATTCATACCAAGTTCCTTTGCTGTTTTTTGTCCAAAAACTTACTGCATACGAAGTTCGCCATATATTTTAAACTAAAAATTGCAATATCTCCTTTGCAGCTACATGTACAGGTACATTCTACATGTATGCACTCTCCCTTTTTTCAATTTACTTTTCGGCTTTAAGGTCGACATGTTTATGAATTTCTAGCCATCAATTGTTTCGTGTATCTACGAAAACCCCCATTGAATGCTCCGGAAAATGGATGCAGAGCTACTTCGTCGCGCTTATCGTAAATTACGAGATTTCGCGGGATTTCGTGGACATTTTGGGTCCATTAAACGTAATTGGCTGGCCAATTTTAGCATTTTTTTGCCCCTGTTCCCATATTTCACTTCTATTAGTTTGGGAGCTTCGAGCCCCCCTCGAAAATGTTAATTTCGGTTTTATTCGCCACTGTACTTAAGTCTTTCACTCCTTTTAAGACTGAGTAAGTGCTTTTCTGCCTTCTCTAAGCACTGCAAGAAGTATATTTCTAAGCTTTAAGGGCGAGTAATTCTCCCACTGAGCTATAGAAGGAGCTGAACATTGCTGCTGTTTCAGTCAAATTCCAGAGAAACTCGTGATGTAGAATATCGTACTAAAAATGTTCACAATATGGAATTTTATATGGAAATTTATTTTACATATAAAACGAACCCAGAGACGATATTTTGAATTTTCTTTTGCAGAATTGCTTGTCATCTCTTGATTTTTGTGCCTACCAATAACTAGCTGTGCAAAATCTGTTATTGATTTGTTGAATTTACCTGACGTTTTCAAAGTAAATCAATTTTCTCTTACTTTCCCAGATTGTTTCAATTTCCCTGATTATTGCATTTAAAACGGTTAGGGTCAGGGTAGTCGAGAATTATTTTTAAACCATGAATTTCTAGGGAAACAATATATCCAACATGTGGAAGTGGGCTGAACTCAAAAATAACTTTGTGAGTCAGTGTATCACATGAACCACATTACAGCAGAACCTCCAGAGTTGACCACCTCCCCATGTTGACCACATATTGATAGATCGGACGTAAAGTGACCTCTTCATATTGACCACCGCTACCTCTGTACGTGTATGATCTATATTGACCACTTGGACTATGACACACAATAGTAATTTATCCTCTATGTTGACCAGCATGGTCTCAACATTTAAAAGTCATGATTGATTAATTTATTGGCTGCTAGCAAAACTTATACTGTACACCTCTGAACACTAACTGTCTCTATATAGGTACAAGAGTTAAGTTTGAACCCCTTTAGTTCCCCTACTGTACTGTACGCGTAATTGCTGGATATATTTGCAGCACATTATCAATATTGGTTCTGTATTTTGAACATTTAAATAGGATTATTCATGAATGATGAATGATTACTGTTAAATGTAAGTACACGCAGTTCACGGAATTAAAATCATGTGTCAGTTCAAGCCTCGTTCAATATGTTGACCAGTTTGCGACAATCCCTTAGTTGGTCAACTTACAGAGGTTCTACTGTGTATGTCAATTATGCACTTGTACACAACCTCATGGTAGCATCACACTGTACAACCACTGATGAAATTCATCTTTAATTCTCCTAACCATGCATGTTTTTTTCACTAACAAGGTGGTACCTTCTAGTTACAAGACGGCATTCATGGTGATGTTCTGTTATGTGCCCTTGCTTGGGAGGTTGGCCCGTAGCTCATTATCCATTCTTTTGTTCTTTGGTGCTTTCATGCAGTGTGGTGCACTAGTGCATTTGCGATGTTTCACTCCATCATTACTCGACTCCATCCCAGCTTTGTTTATAAACAATGCCCTCTGTAATTCGCGTCATTCTCCGATTAGTTTGCCAGACAATTGGCCAGGGCACCCTAGTAGGTACAGTCGTGTCATCTTCGTTAAATTTCCAATTAACTCCATTTGAATTGTGTACAACAATGGTGGAGCTTAAAAGATCTCAATTTAGTTGCTTTGTAAGCCTTGAAGTTTTAATTCACCAATCCTACATCCAAAAGCCGAATTCTGGTAACGTTGTGTACATGTACATGAAATAAATTTTTCCAATTTTGCGCACGTTGATTTAAGAGGGTTTAGTCCCTATTGTCCCTACATGTACATGTCTGTGCAATTTTGAATTGTACCTCTAGAATAACGTATGTAAATTCGAATGTTTAAATTATTTTTTCATATACCTGATAGGGTATGAACTTGTGGTACTTTTTGACTACGCAATGTTCAAATGTTCAAATTAAAAAATTACTCCATTCTATGCCTTGCAATCCAGTGTCCCAATGGAGAATGATACAAAAATCAGTAAATCACAGGTACGAAATAATACAGGGTCCTCCAGGCCTTTACAAATCAGGGAAATTGAAAATAGACGGAAAAGTCAGGGAACATTGATTTACTTTCAAAAAGTCAGGAAAAATTGATTTGCTTTCAAAAAGTCAGGAAAAATTGATTTGCTTTCAAAAAGTCAGGAAAAATTGATTTGCTTTCAAAAAGTCAGGGAAATTTAACAAATCAACACCAGATTTCGCATAGCTAATCATTGGTCAGCACAAAATTCAAAAGAAATTAAAATGATTACTTGTGAAATTTTGTGCTCTATCTGCTGTTTATACAAGTACCGGGTATGTTATAAGCAATAAATATAACATTCCTTACATTAGCATGTCCTATTTTTGCTTTTTCAATGGTGAAGGTAGCTAGGGAAATTTTGTTTTAAAACCTGGAAAAGTCAGTGAATTTGAAAATTTCTTAAACGAATTTTTGTAACGAGAGTTGGTCTTTATGATCACCCTGTATATGTCTATACATAGCGAGTATTTGATGTTTGCTTCCTAAGTCTGAAAAAATAAATATGCATAAATGGATACTGATTTGGTCGCCTTCCAAAATAAGGCTAGTAATTCGTGGGAAGTTTGCCAAACCCTGAGCTATATTCGCGTTTACTGCAAACAGTAAAGTAGCTATAGGAAGTCGGGAACGCCACGATTTAATGCCTGTGTGGTTTTTATTTTTTCAATAACGAAGCTGCCAGTTCTTCCCCATACATGTCTGGCCAGTGTTCAATTTTTTTTATTATACCCTACCAAGTAAATAACCGTGGATGGAACCAATATGCCACACCTATGGACTGTTCTTGCTGTACACGTACAGTGTATATCGTATACAACTTTGGTTTACGTGTATACACATGTACATGTATTTGCATCAATTCACACATCCATACGAGATCTTAAATCGGTTTTCTGATTATCTCAGAAAACGCCATCTTGGATTAACCCTAAACGTATGCAGCCTGCACATGAAACTAGAGTGCATGAAACCAAATTTGGAAAGTAACCGAAACCACCCGTGACATGGCCTTTTTTTCTCCTTTGCTGTAGAGGGTGATGACTCACGCTCATGACGTTTAATCTCGAATTACATTAATGCAAATCGTTGGGTTTTTTTTTATCCAGGCGCAGGCAATTAAGCTCCATTAATTTTTATTTAGATTGTCATAGACTCCTAGCTATAAGACTTTTTATGCAAGCAGTTTTTTGTGATCGGTTTGTGCAAAGAACTTTGAGGCACTCACTCTGTTTGTGCAGCTCTTAGGGGTGTCAGTAGTCGAGGGAACGTTTTTCTTAGTAGATTAGGCTAAAATTTGCAAATAGAAGATGCAGTCGTGCAGATGCTTGTATAGAATGGTATCTAGAGGGGTCATGCATAAACGACGCCCTTGGTGAGTACTGATATTTGTGGAGTTTAGCAACATGACTTTTAATTCACACATTGCAAGATTCTGCTAAATACTAGACAGGGGTGTTGGAAATAATGGAAATACATGTATTAGCCGATTATGAAGTAGAATTTGCTGGTGTTGGTGTTGGAAGAGCAACTTCAACTTCTTTGATAAACAAAGTATCCATATTTGAACAGTTGAAGAATGCATGCAGATTTCTCACTCGAACATCACTGAAGTAACTCGAGGATGTTCTTCTCAATCAGCGTTTTTCAAACTGGTTTCCATGGAGCGTTTTCCGGGGTCCACAACTTTTTATAACAATTTAGGTTTTAGAATTTTGTACATGTATATAATTTTATGATTATAATGGTTAACGAAATAATTCAGAACGAAACACTTGAAAAGTGTTATATGAATTACACGAATTTTTAATAATATTATTATACAGCTTAATCGTATTATACCACTGAAGAATATAAACAATACGAAAAATTTGACGTTGACTGCCAGGAAATAGCAGTTTTGATCAAAGAATGAATATAAGCATAGAGATATCCAAATTGTGATTGTAAAATGTTGCCCAAATTTACCCCCCCCCTTCCTATCATTTTTCTTTGCATTTTTAATTATTTTTTGTAAGATGTCAGGAGAATGACTGCAAAGTTGTCAGGGAGTGTCAAGGAAATGATTACAAATGTGTCAGGGAATGTCAGGGAAATGACTGCAGAGTGGTCAGGGAATGTCAGGGAAATGACTGCAAAGTTGTCATGAAATTCAGGGAAAATCAGGGATTGTCAGGGAATGTCAGGGAAATCGTGAAAATGTCAGGGAAATTGAGATAGTTTGCATCAGCCAGATTAGTCGTCAACTTTTATAAAAATTTGGGATAAAATCTATCATTATTCTTTGCATTTTAAATTTTTTTTTTTTGTGAGGTGTGAGGGTGAATGTCAGGGAAACGTTGTCAGGGAAGTGACTGCAAAGTTGTCAGGGAATTCTAGTTAAGCATTTGAGTGGGAACCCTGGATTTGAATAACATTCCAGTATAGAGAATGTTCATAATTAAATTTGTAACGAGTCAGTTTCGTAAGAATTGATGCTGTACTGATGGTAAACAACGCCAAGTGCTTCCATTACTTTGTCCAACTATAGGACGTCCAGGAAGGAAAGCTAGGGATGGTGATGCTGGACGCAGGTTCTAGACGCAGGCCGATCGTAGCGCCCTCTGCGAACCGTAGTGCTAGGGGGTTCGTTTTTCCATTCCGTTTTCGCGTTTTGGCACGTCTTCAAGCGGCTGTACGTCGCAGTTCATTGCTTACGTTACTTAATGTTTTGCATGAATAGGTTTAGTGTAGCGTGGAGACCCGAGGATACGCGTTCGCCATTCCATCATAAATTGCCTAAGAAGCCGCGCTGTTAATTGCTCGTCCCCCTTGGGTCCAATAGATTTCTGGCAGATTAGATCGTTCCAACGGATCCAGCGCGTTGAAATTCAACTAACGCTACTCACCTTCCTGTATACCTGACTGCTGCTGCTGTTGCTACAGCCATTGCCATTGCCACTGCACTGCTCAATGGCTTGCCTTGAATTAGGCAGGTGGATAGAGATGGCTGCAAATGCCAAACGTCTTCTCCAAACTCGTAATGAGGGATATTCAGAGCGTGTTAATAATTTGTGTTGGGCCCATCATCGAGGGCTAATCCCGTTTTATGGCCGGGTTTCAACGTTATGGAAATGTAAGAAATTAATCTGATTATGGAAGGCGGTATCTCGGATGAAGATTTTTGAGTGTGTGAAAGTACATGTCTTAGCAACGTAAGACGGCAAACTGCCATCTTGCGGCCCTTTTGGGAATGTAGAGACGCTAAAATATTAGGTCACGTGATGATCTAATCGTGATGACTCCCCCTGCATGTGTCAACACTTGTCATCATTTTCAACTCCTCCACCAATTGATGACAATCAAATTGATAAACTAATTTGAACTGAGTGAAAAAGCATCACCAGATAGATAACACGTACATGTATATGTGTACGTGTATTTGTATAAGCAAGAATTTCGAGTACAAAAAGTATATTAATAATAATAACAATCATAATAATAATTTATTTTATCCACATGCGGAAAGGACTATTTATGGTTGACCAGCAACACTTAAACATACCCCTGTTAAAATACGCTTACAATAAATTGAATTAAATTTAAGATAAAAACTCGTCATAGGAAAAGTTTGTTATAATGAGCTGCAAGAAGTCCGCAACATTAGTCACTCTGAAATTTCTCAAAAACACATTAAGTGTATTAAAAATTTATAAAATGAAGGCCCGAGTTTATATTGAAATTGTTTGGGTCGAAAAACAATTTAAGGTAACCTGCAACAATGTTAAAATCTAAAAAAAACCTGAAAATGTTAGGTATTCCCAAGGAATTGAAAAAATAATCAATAAATATGAATAATGAACGAAACGAAATAATCAGTAGTTATGAAAATGCAAAATTGCTGGATTTTCAGCTCTACTATCTTATGAATTTTGGATTTATATAACGTAAAAATCTGTAAGTTGAGTCGGTATGACTACAAATAAGTAGCTAAGTCCAGTCCACCACGTCAGTTTCTTACACATGTAGGAGGCTTTCAACTAGAAAGATTAATATTAAAAACAATAAGAATTATTCTTCTCAATAGTTCTCCTGACTTACTCTTGTAAATTTTGTTCCAAAACCATTTCTTGCAAATGGGACGCTATAAGTGGTTTTCCTGAGTAACTAAATTAACTTTGTTTAGCAAAATGCATTTATATTTAGTGCTGAAATATATTATAAATTGTAACGTGATCTCTCCTCTGCTTAATTATAGCTAGAATTTTTAATTCTTTCTAAAGCTCAGTATGGTTTTTAAATTCAAATTGTTACAAATAAGTTTAAAATTTATTTTATTTTGGGCATTTTTGCAGCCTATCTTGAGGCCATTGCATGTCATGTTTGAAAATAACAATAAAGAAGGAAAGACTTAAAAAAATTTTAAGCTTATTGTTTTATTTGTTTATTTTTTTGCGAAGGCTAACTGATTTTGCTTCTTTTGAACTAAGAAATGGTTTCTGATTTCGAAAAGCACCATTAGTTTTGGACTGTTGAAATTTGTAAAAAAAACTATACGGTTTATATGGACTAACTAAAAGCTTCATTGGAGGCAAATCCCATGATATTTTTGGAGCACACCGTATACTTGCCTGGATTTTCTTCTTTTCCCCCAAGTTTTTCTTCGGTGAAAGGAGACCTAATATACCTGGTTTTATAAGCCCGGGCGTTATTATTAGTGTTGTCACCGTACCATAAATGAGTGGGAAAATTTCATCTCCCTCCATCAGCCCAATAATAATATCCTCTCCATATGTTTCACCTTAGCGTTTTCGCTTTTGCTTCAGTACGTCGCCATATCCACTGAGGTGGTTTATGGCGGTTTTCAGGTACATATACGTATTGCAAGCCGAGCTGTTTTGCATTTATTTTTGCAGAGCGAAGATGAAAAATTTTCCGATGTTGTTTGTTGGCTCGCTGTTTTTTTCTCCTTTCCTCTTTTTTTGAAAATTGAATCATTTCTCCTTGGGTTTTCTGATGGCGCTTCTCGGCTGATGGGAAACCTCGCATCTGCATCAAAGCCAATAACAAATAGCGACTTAAGACTTAACTCCTGCTTCGCTCGATGCTCATGTTAGGCTTCTGAAAATGGAATTTCGCCGTTTCTTACGTATGTCTTAGAAATCCATACAAGAAACGTTAGCTGTACAAAATGACGCTAATGCACTCGCTTCGCCATTTTTTTCCCCCAGCTCTTGCTCCGATATGAAATTCAAATCCTATTACGGTTTCTGGTCTACCATGTTTCCAGAAGCGATTAAGCCTCGGCTATTTTTTAACTCACCGCAGTTATTTACTTGCTGCATTACGCTGCCACTCACGAAATTGGTACAGCACGATTAGACCTAGTCTAACTGAATTAGTCTGGTGAAATAGTGTGTTTTCAGCTTTCCAAGCTGCTATCTTGAATTTTCTGATTTTCATGTGTTACAGCTTGTTATAATGTTAATTTGTATGTCTTTGCAAAAATTAAGCAATGGCAATGTACTGGCTCCTAGGCTGGCAGTGATTGCCTGGCGGCTAGGGGCAGCTGTATAACAAATTGCATTGTTAGGTTGTATTACGCTGTGTTAAACCATTGCTTGCCAAACGTGGGTAATTAAATTACCCAATTTTGGTAAAACTGCTTGAGGTATAAGCAAATCTTTGGGTAAAGCAAACCTGGAAATGCACATACAAATTTACTGTGAAAGTGTGGAGTAAGAAGTGTTGATCTACCAATATCCCCAAATAGTCTAACGAATAACTTATTATTACGGTAGATTAAGTAATTTTTGCTGATAATATGTAAATATTTTATCTGAATTTGGTGAAAAGGCTTTTCTGATACGTGGTTTTCGGTAAAATGGACTTTTTGATAAACGGTTTTTGGTAAAATGGACTTTGTGATAAACGCTTTTTGGTAAAATGGACTTTTTGATAAACGCTTTTTTGGTAAAATGGACTTTTTGATAAACGTTTTCTTTGGTAAAATGGACCTTCTAATAAGTGGTTTTGGCTACAAATGCCGTTCTGACAAATGGTTTTGGGTAAAATGGACTTTTCGATAAGCGGTTTTTTTAATAAAAAGGTTGGAAAGCCCAAAAAGACAAAAAATAATATGAATAAATTCTGACAGCAAGAACAGTTGCTAATCTTGTCTACTCGACAGGTAGGGTTGACAAGAATATTATGTACATATTTAGAACAGGCACTATGTTGTGTTCTTTATAAGTTTTTACGTCAAGACATCAAACATACCGATAATTTCTTCCAAATGAAAATAATCTCTTAAGTAGTTTCCGTTATTTTCTTTGCACAAAATGTTTGTTTTCTCAGGTGTCTTATAAAAACTGTAGCTTCTAAGTGCCGAAACAAATACACTGTTGATATATCCAGCTCTTACTCAAAGATTTTAGATTATTTTTTTTTTAAATTGGCCACATGGTAATTTCTTGCACCCCTATAGGGTGTGTCACGCCCCAAAATGGATTCATTTCAATCATTTTTAAACTCTCCACTTTTCTATTTTCGTCACATTCTGCTAGGAATTGAATGAAATGTTATAGCTTGGATTTCCTGCGCTACTAGCTTGTAAATGACAATTACTGCAGTTTATAATGGTTGGCTTAGCAAACCAGAAAATGTTCGTAATGTAACACGTTACATTTTCCTCAATTCCCATTCAAAATATTTTATTATTACTTTACTACATGTTTGTATAGTTGGATAAGAAACAATAATAGCTCTCAAGTTATCCAGCTGTCTAACAGATGCTGAAGTATACCTTTGAGAAAAGAATTCAATTCAGTCCATTATTCCAATACTTTCGTTTTATAAAAAAACTGATTTAAAAAGTTGAAGTCCATTGAGCATATCAACTAAATGGAAAAAAATGTTAAGCACAACAAAATATCATTCTTTAGTCTTAACATTCATTGTATATTTGTTAGATTTTTCCACTTTGTTTTATTTCCAGTGCATGCTTACGTACTTCAAACTTTCAGACGAAAACTACATGTACATGTAGTTTGTTGTGCAAATGACGAAAGAATTAAGTGGGCACATTCAGTAAGGGCATTGCTTAAATTTAGTCTTTTTGCGAAGGAAATCGGTCTTCGAAGCTGAGATGGGACCTTCGTGCTATCTTTCTTGGATCAAATTTTGCTTCTGCAGTGGGAATTTTACTGTTCCTGCATGCCTCATAAAAATACCATTACTATGCACGCGTGACTATAAAATAGCGTAAACTAGTTTTGCTGTTTTCTGCGATAGTTGACAATTTTTTTTCTCCAAATATATAACTGAACGAATAAAAGCAAATTGTCTTTGATATTGCGATTCGGAAGCGGTGGAAAAGTAAAGAAACTTTGGTTTTTCTTATTATTCGTTTTACAATGTTTCGAAACTGGGTAACATCCGAGTAAACCTATTTCACATCCTTCTAAGACTTTATTAGTGGGAAACTAAGCTACCTTGATTGAAATCTGATATCTAATATAGTCATGCATGAAGGCCAAGTGCCCTGTCCTAGCTGCTATCAAAATTGAAAAATATGCTTGCTTTTAACTGAGGTTACTGTAAAATGTTTGTTCATGGACACGTGCCAAATAATTTTTTTAGACTATTGTTTTTTGCAAAATTTTGGCATTTAGTATTATATGTTGAACTGAATTCTATAACTTTCAATCTTTTGGTCTCTAACGACTAGGGGTCTTGGCAAGAAATTATCCTAAAATATTTCTGGTACAGTATAGGGTGATCATAGTCTTACCAAAATTTAAAACAATAAAAACTGTTAGTCACACGGAACAAATTCAGGAAAAAAGTGGAATATAACTCCTATACGCTGTTACCACAGACCTGGAAAACCTGGAAAAGTCAGGCAAAGTCAGGCCAGAAAAAAGGCACTGAAAATGGATAATTTACAGACTTCAGGGAAATTCAATAAATTAATAATACATTGGCATATGCCATATTTTTGCACTTTCAGCAGTCAGGTTGGTCAGGGAAATTTGTTTTAAAACTTGGAAAAGCCAGGTAAATGTCAGGGAAGTTGAAAATTTGACTTGTGGGTGAACCCTGCTTTAGGTTTATTTGTTTCACGTATTTAGTTTACATGGAGTGTAGGTGGCGCCGTAGCAGCTGATATCATGGTATCTTGATATTATTTTCAAAATTGGAAAAGCCACGTGGAAAAGCACCACCCTGTAAAAAGTGACGATTGTGTTCTTACTTTTTTCTCGAACTTTTTTTTCAATTTTTCTTTTCCAAAATTCATTTTTCCGAAATTCCCTCATCTTTTAAAACGTGCTTACACAAGCGTGTACTCAAACATTGATTTAGTGTGTTTGAAATCCTCGCAAACGTCATTTAAAAAAAGTGTAAAATCAGCCATTTTCGCCTCGTTTCGTAAACTCGGTTATGTAAGTCTGTCATTTTTTTTGGGCCCAATTCGGTACTGACATAAAATATTGCATAGAAAACTGTTTATTTTTTTCTGATCAGTCATCGTTTTTAGATGCGAAATGGGGTCTAAGGGATGATCGAAACAAGTAAGAAAAATTTGTTTTAGGGGGTCGTTCATAAACTGCAGCAGTTTCAATGTGGAGGAAGCATTGGAGAATTACGTCAAGGACCATTTTCGTCAACGGAATTTTGGCACACGTACTTATTAAAGTTTAAAGATGATATTTGACGCTTAGCCTAACATTCAGTAACTGATATTGGAGGATAGCGAGCTATGAAATTTTTCCATATCGTGTTACATGGCGTGGGGAAAGCAAATGGCGTTGTTTCATTTACTTAATTTGACATCGGATGAGCAATTTAAAGAGCAGGTAGGTAGTGCATGGATTGCATCGAAATGGATAGGGTTTCGTGCGGATAATGATAGACACAAGCTGGAGTAAGAAGACCTTTTGGGAGAAAACAAAAACATTGGCCTGTTAGGAAACGTATCCATTGAGCGTTTCATCGATTCGTTTCCATTGTTTACTTCACCTTCTAACCAAAATTTCGATTCAGCCACGGGTGTGGCCAATGAGAAGAAAAATTCGCCAAACCGTTGTAAAATTGATAAAACGAGAAAAAATTAAAATGGATCTGAAGCCATGGAGAAAAGACAAGGGTTGTCACCAAATATTCTACGTTTATATATACACTAAAGTGTTAACTCACCAGATTTGCAATTGGACGTTTATTATTATTATTATTATGTTAGTAATTATAATGATAATCGTCCTTTAGTAATAATAATGATGGGCGTTTATCATTATTTTTTTTGTTAATAATAATAATAATGATAAACCGCGTCCAAAAGCAAATCTGGTGAGCTAACAGATTAGTTACTAACATAATAATAATGTAATTTTTAAACGTAGAATATTTGAAGACACAACCATGGGTGACATATAACACTGTTTTCCATATAAAGGAAAAGGACTTTATGATTTTCATTATTTGTGATATACGACTTTTCTTCTTCATATCAATCGCTTCATTATTCCTTTTGTACTCAAATTCATCATTTCTGGTCTTAATTAACGCTTAGAAAAAGTTAGCTCAGTTCGAAAATTAAAAAAATATTAGATCACAAAGTATGTAGTATTTAAATATATTGTCGTTGGTGATTTTTTTTGGAAGTGTCACCAGAAATACATGTAAGTGATTTTTAATGTATTTAGAAAAGGGAATAACGATGGGACAACCATAGGCAAGGCTTAAGGAAAAAAAGTTGACTCAATTTGACAATTCGCACATTTTTTAACGAAAAAAAACATTTTTTTGTACAAAAATTGGATCACAAATTATGAATTTCAACCCGGATTCACATTTTTTTTTTCCTAAAGCTAGGAAATTGTAGAAATTTAACATTGATATGAAATGCTATGATTGGTTTACTACTTTCCTACGGAGGGCTCTAATATAAGCCAATAGCATCGCTTGTTCAATCCTGGGCCGTGTTTTTCGGTAAGATGTAGCAGTAATTTCGCTTGGTGGCGCTCGAGTGCAAATCACATTAGAGGCCCTAATCACATGAAATCAATCGGCCAATGAAAGGCGCGCAGCAGTTTACTAATGCTATTTTCTGTCATTATCGCAGCTACACTGTAAGTAACTTAAGGTTGTAGCGAATGGGTTTTCTGATTCGCTATGTACATGTACAGTAGCTCCAAAATGGTTGCAAATGGAAAAGTGGCAAGTGCGTGTAAGTTGGCTGGATTTCAAGTTGAATTCCCTCTCCTTTCTTCTTAGCTTTTGTCCGCGATGAGGGTTCGACCCTGGGCCCGGTCCCCGAGGCTTATCTTTAATAAGTCTATTTAATATTCCGCCTGAATATGTGATAAAGATGTTGAAATGGCGTAATCTGGGAGAGCTGGCCGTGATTGCTCGCCCCGGTGTCTCACATGCAAAACAGCCAATCTCAGTCGCTGTTATCCCAGTCTCACGTTTACCATTTACACTGGGTGCATTACCGCATGCTGGCCTTTGCGTATGCAGATTATGCCCTGAATGTACAATTTTCGTTTCTTCCTTATTTTCCTCGGCATAAAAGCATAAATTAGCTCGGGCCGAGAGTTGCGGCACATAATGCATCTACGAGAAAAATTGCTTGAAAACCTCGCCTTGGATATCTGGACGTTTACTGAAAACGCGATGTACATGTATATTAGCTGAATAATTAAATTTCAGAAGTAGAATTTCGTTTTCAATCATAATAGCTTTTTTTCTTTGCGTTAAATCGATAGCCAATTTCTTTGGTGTGAATTAAAACGAAGTAAGATGTTGAATATTCGGAGAAATGTATGTAAGCCCTATATGGGGAACGTTCAGTTAGTACAAGTACACTGAATTAGCATTTTATTAGGAACACCCTACTCGTTCCATGTTGGAGTTATTAATTTTCAATTATGCATAATAGACTGGGGCCTGTGCAGCTTGCATGCCCTATATGTTCTATGTTCTCTCATACATGTACTGTATATGTTAATGCTATTTTGATCAGCAAAGGCCACCAGAACATCATTGAGGATTAAAAACTGTGTAACTTGGAACCAGTAGGGTTTTCCTAATGTAATGCTAATGTATGTCATAACAAAAGCCTGCTTGTCAACATCCTTGTCAACATTCGTCATCT
>JAQGAF010001743.1:0-27978 GCA_034687865.1 Kryphioiulus occultus
ACACTTATCCTAGCACCAGCGGATTGAACGTTATTTTGAGAGGCCCAGATATCTGGTCCACCCTGTATATATATATATCAATCCATACCTTGGTAAAAAGTTCTTTGTCAACAGAGATAAAGTCCAAGGCAGAAAACGAAACTGTTGACTTCTTGATGCATTTTGTGAAAAGCATAAGCTGCAGAAAATAACGTCTGCCATGAGACTATTCCCATTATTAATACAGTGAAAATGAAAGTAACTTTGTCACACCTCGTCCATACTGTTCTGCGAGAATTTCTGTTGAACTGCCGGAATCGAGTAAATTACCCTTTTTAGATCTTCAACCTGTAATCGCGTCGAATCAAACGGGATAAATTAATCGAGGGAAAATTTTCTGCAGGTGTTTTTTTCAAATATTTGAAATGTGCGGCTGTTAGCAATTTAAAACAATATTAAACTCGACATTGGAGATATTGAAACTAATTTTAAGATGATAATGAAGAAAATATTGAGACTACTTTGAAGCTAGTATTAAGTTGTTTTGATGCTGCTAATGAAATATTGGAACAGTTTTGAAATTATTCTGAAGCTACTATTGAAGATTATATTGAAACTAATACCAAAGTATTTTTAAGCTAATATTGGAACAGTTTTGAAGATGATATACATGTAATAAAACTTCTGAACATGATATTGAAACTATTTTCAATCTGATATTCAAACTATTTTGAAGCCAATACAAAACTCTTGTGAAGCTATTATTGAAACAGTTTTGAAGTTGATATTGAAATTATTCTGACTATTCTGAACCTAATACTGAAACTATTTTGAAATGAATACTTCAACTATTTTGAAGATAATATTGTAGCTGTTACGGAAGCTGTTTCGAAGCTAATATTGCAGGCAGTACTGAAGGTATTGAAAAACTGTTGACAGGTAATGCAATTTAAATTTATCGAGTTATATACCCTTGTACGACGTTATTAAATGGAAAGATAAAATTAACTTACCTGTCTTGCTATCTGATCGGCAAAAAAGCATATGGACATTAGGCGAAGGATGCAAAAAATCGAATATATCACTTTGCTAATGGCCATTCCGACGTTGTCCAGAGATTGAAATAAGACCATGAAAACGACGGATGATAGATATGCAGTAGTTATGAAAATACAAGAGAAAAGATTTGGTCCCATCATGGCATTTGTGCTTCCTATGACGTCCATTAAGCATTGAAAAGATATTCTTGAGTTCTCCAGGATTTTTCTGGTTTCTGAATCGGTACGTTGGGGTGACTGAAGTGAGAAATGTTGCTGGATTTTATTTGTAAGAAGCAAAACTCGCAATTTAATTGCGAGTGAAAAGCAGACGAAAAGTGTTTCTGGCAGAAGTTGACATCCAATAAGTACAATGCTGTTGCAAAGAAGTGCTATTACAAAGCTTTTCCCAACGTAATTGTCAGGATCTTGGTCTTGGTTGTAAATTGTCAGAATGACAGCGTACAAACTTGTTCCCATTGCTACAGATGCGTAAATTACGTAGGACACAGAAATATACTTGACGAAATTACGCAATTTTTCGTCCCATGCGATGTCCATAAAACCATCCAAGATTTGCCATTTTTTGAAATAATCTTGCCATTTTGGCCCTTGATAAATCGCCTGAAAAACGTTGATGTATCCCACCAGACACATGACCACCAATATACAACTGGTAACGATACTTTCTACAGGATCCTTTATGTATATTGCGTAGTCAAAAATAGCAAAAATCCAAACGCCTGATATTGCGCAAAATACGAAAATGAGCAAAAATATAAATTTTGAACCCCAGCGAAATTTTAGCTGGTTGACCTCACTGAGGTCATCTCCAGTTTGCTTGTGCTTTATGGGGATGGGGTAAAGGCCATACAACTGCATCAGCTTCAGAAGTGGTTTAATGGCCAAATATACTTCATCGTGAATGAAACCCTCAACATTTCGGTAGTCTGTTGCTTTCGACGCCATTTTTCATTGTGAGAAAATATAATATTTAACCTATTTATATTGGTATCCAATTTTTATATTTTGACAATTACTGACTGATGCACAGTAATTAAATCGTAGAACTGTCAGAGGGGACCTATATCTCAGACCTATTTCAGCTTTTAATTTTAGTCGTGTGCTATTCAGAATCTGTTTTTTGCTATAATTTGTGCATAATTAGTGACACATGTACGTAATAGCTGGTTGCATTATCACGTAACTCTTTGCTGCAAATTGCTGGAGACATAGTAATTTCACTACTGCGTTAATAAAGCCAGTATTAGGATAATGGTCATTATGGGTCATTAAAGGTCATTAAACATGTACATGCTTGGGCCTATTAAGAGCCTATATGTTAATGCTCTGATATCATTAAGGAATTAATGTGTATAGTCAACGTCCAGTTGCAATAAGTTGGGATTAAAACTTTGTTTAAAACTGTTTAAAACATTTTTACCTGGATATCTACTCTGGTCCGTGCTGTATTCTGCTGTTCAGTTTGTTTTATTTGATCACCTGTGTATCTGTAAATCGTGACATCTTGAAAACTAGCATTATCTTATGAATACTTTAAGGTCTGTTTTAAACCATGAAGCATAATTAATTAAAAATTAATCACAATTTTTTCATAAATACTTTATTACCAAATTGAGTTTAGGCTTTCATTATATTTTAATGAAGATTGAGTCAGTGTGATTTAAGAATTGTTTTTTTGACGTCTTTACTATAGACTTTTATGTACTTGTCAGTGTGATTACACAAAAAAGCTCATTTGCGTGTGTTATTAGATTTATCGACAGCAAAATAATAGGTTTAATTTCTTAACGAGTATTGAATCAAATTATACATAATTTTGTAAAATTATTTAGCTGTAATTGCTTTTAATTTGAAATATTTTCACACGTTTTTATTCACTGGTTTTCTGAGAAATTGCGTGCTTCAGCACTGATGAACTGGGAATAGAATGAAGAAATTGGTTAACATATTACTAGTTTCGTGGAAAAAAATCCGCCTTTCATCTAAAATTAATTATTGCCATCTAGTGTTAGTGTTTCTTCTTTCCTGAACATCAACACATGTATCAGCAACTGAATTACTTCCAGTAATGAAATCTGCTGTTTCAAACTTGATGTTGGTAAATATTTAAATAATTTATACGATCGTAGATAGTTATAATGAATAGTATGATGTACAGATCATTAATGCCTTCATAATGTATCTAAATAATTGAACTCAAACTTAATGTACTGAAATGCCAACTACCGACTAGGTCATTTTCCTGTTTGTGTAAACTATATTAATTATTCATACACATTATAAACTTGACATAATATGTAAAGTAAATTCCAACATTTAATTTTAATGCGCTAATTACTCAGATTATTTTCTTACTTTTAACAGAGTGATGTAGTGTTGACAAAGCGATGACACTATTTGCATATATCAAATAATCATGAAATGGATTGAGATCAAATATTTTATTAAAGTGGCATATCATCCCTTGACAAGCTTACCTTTTTTCCGGTTTATTAACTCCAACGATCGATTACTGTTGCTTGTTACAACTAGATTAAGACGAGGTAATGGGAAACTTGACATTGACATAGGCTACAACTTAAAATTCAGACGTGTGATGGTATATAGTTTGTAATTTGTTAATGACATACACTGTACAGTGTGCACAACGTGCTATAAGCTTCGTACGTGCTATAAGCTTCTGATAAAAGCAATGCTAATTGCAAGTTTCTGTGAAATATCTGTGGTAAAATTAAGGTTTGGTTCATCATGATCCTACAATTAAACACATTTGTTTTCTGACATATAACGTGTTTCAGCAATGGTAATCTGGAAATTGGCTAAATAAATTGGTTAAGATGCAAATATTAGGTTCGTTGAAAAAAGTCACTTGTATTCCAATATAAATGTTTCTTATCATGACAACACCAATTATGAACATTGCAAAATTGTTTGAGTTAATGTGTAACATAGTATTAAATTAATACGATAGTTATTCCCTAATACAATATTTCAAATCAAAGATTTTTTATTTCCATATGCCAAATACATTTTCACTTACAAAATAACCCTTTTTCAGGTTTTGATTTCACTACGTGCTTTTTCTTAAAAAAAATTAAATAAGACGAGATAATAATGGGAAACTTGACATTAACCATTAACTTATAATTCAGGCTGGTGATGAGCATGTAAATTAGTTTATAATTTTCTAAAGATAAACGTTGATATCATATTCTGATATCAATCAAGCAAGAAATACCTGTAATAAAATTCACAAAATGCAACAAACTAAACAAGTAAACTTCAGAATGCCAGAAATTCTGCATTACTGTTACTCTATTACCACATAACTTTCTAACATCATATTTAATTCGTGATCTAAATACAATATATTTGGTTTCCTAATAAAGTAATATAGTGCTGTGAAGATAGAACACGACTATAATCATTACAAACTTGCTGGTTCAGGACACGTTGAAATAGTGTTGTCATTATTCTGTTCAGCATAGAATTCCAACAATGTTAATGTATAGGTGAGAATGGCACCAACAACCTTAAATCGAAACATGTGATATACTGTGGTATCATGTTTTAAAATACGTTACAAAATAATTCCTAATCAATGTAACCTTACAGTATTAAAAAGTTCCTTATCGATAGTGAAGAAGTCCCAGGCTGTAATCGACACAGATGACTTCTTCATAACCTTCAATAACAACCCAAACTGAAAAAGAGAATGGTTTACGTAAAAAAATAATTTAGAAAATATTGACAAAATGAATGTTTAGCCGTAAACAGTACCTACCTCATCGATACTGTTTTGTGAATGGCTTAATCGGGATGCAGGAATTAAATAAATGGCTCTTTTGAGTTGTTTCGCCTAAAATTATTTTCAAAGTTAAACCAATTCCATTGAGTGGTGTGGAACTTTTGAATGTCAAGTGATGTCAGTGCTTGCAAATTACAAACATTTTGTTTATCGAATGTTTATCTTAATTTTGTTTTTAACATGGTATAATTAATGAACTCCTGGTAAGTACAGGGTTCCGACTGAACCTGGGAAAGTCAGGGGATTGTGTAACTGACTGAAAAACTTGGGAAAGTCAGGCGAGTTTTGAAATGTTTTCAAAAAGTCAGGGGATCTCCATGCTTTTAAGTATAATTTCAATCCAGAAGGTCATCCATCGATAATGGAATTAAAAATCCAAATTAAAACGTTTAGTATTATTTTGATGTGTGAATTCCCTTATTATTGAAATTTACTAGTGATAGTCATAATCAATGGATGTATTAAGTAAAACATTATTTACATTTAAAGTCAGTCACTTTTTACTTTATATTGGTCGATGGGAAAACTCTAAAGGTCAGGGGAAAAATTTTTAGCCTGGTAAACTTGGGAAAGTCAGGGGATTTTGTTATTAAAACTGTGGGTACACTGCAAATAATCAGTTACATGGAATTAATGAAGTCAATGTAATTAATCAAAGTTACAATGACCAAAACGTGTAACACATGGCTTTTACATGGTTAATACCGTAAGGAAAAGTCAGGGAAATGAAATGTGGTTAGGGAAATGCTGACATTTTGTCCATTACGTCAGGAAAAGCCAGGCAAAACATTCAAAAACTTTGAAATTAATTTTTTTGACTTTATGGAACCAAAACTGATGGTCAGGAAAGGTGCTAACCTGGAAGCAGCAGAAAATATTTTGCAGTTGCATAGAAAAATAAAACATATGGTAAATTGTCGTGTTGCCAATATAGTTAATTTTACTTACATGGGAAATTTTGTATTTGATGAATCAGGGAAGTCAAACAGATTTGGTTAGGGAAGGTTATGGAAGGTCAGGGAAATTGCGTTGCAAATTGTGGCACGAACCCTGTTTTAGTTACTTGTTCAATATAATATAGCGTGTAAAAGATAAATATGGTAAATTGTAGTTTTGCAAATAGTCAATTTTACATAATGTACAAGTGAAATTTTTTATTTGGTAATTCAGGGAAGTCAGTCAGATTTGGTTAGGGAAAGTCAGGGAAATTGAGTTGCAAATTTTGGTATGAACCCTGTTGTTGTCAAATGTTACGGTACATCTTACCTTGCTTTTGATCTCATCGGAAAAGAAGCATATCCACGTGAGACGTAGCATGCCAACAAAGCCATATGTGATTTTGGACATAGCTATTCCAGGGTTGTCAATTGTTTGGGCATATGTCACGAACACTGTTGAGGAACAAAACGTATAGGTCACAAATACAAATGAGAAAAGGACTGGACCCATCATTTCATTGGTGCTGGCAATGATTTCTTCTAAGCATCGATACGCCATTCTCGTTTCCTCCAGTTCACCTCGTACAAATTCTGTCTCTTTGACCCCGATTGATCGAATTTCAGTAATTCGGTTGATTTTCTTGATCAGCTCGGAAAATCGTACGTTTATTGCCACGGAAAAACAAGTGAAAAGTGTTTCTGGCAGCAGATGACAACCGTTCAAAATGATGGCATGGCAAAAAAGTACAATGCCGAAATGGGTCCCTGTGATGTCGTTTTCAGGAAAGTAAATTTTTTGCAACGTTCCAGTTGTTGCTATTGCAACAGCCATAGCTACGTAACAAACATACGCTGCTTTTACGGTCTTAACGTAAGAACGAAGTTTTTCGTCCAATGTTATGTTCAGTATGGTATCCAGCTTTTGCCACTTCTCGAAATAAGATTTCCATTTGGGTCCATAGGCCACCATGACGAATACATTGATATAACCTGCCGCACACATGACTGACAAAATCATCGTTAAAACGATTTTTTCCAAGGGGTCAGCGGCGAGCAGTGTGTATTCTACCGTGCCAATAGAGATAATAGCACTAATTCCGCAAAATGACGCGATGCTCAGAAGCATCAACTTTGACCCCCAACTGAAATTCAAATTAGTGATAACGCTTTGATATTCGTGGCGGTCGGAATTACTGACGATCGAAAATAGACCGTACATTCGCATTATGTTCGTTAAAGGTCTCAGTGCCAAATACATCTCATCGTACAGGGACCCATGGACCACTTGCTTATCTGAGGAAGTTGACGCCATGTTTACGTTGTTGAATTTTGAGTTTAACAGTTTTATATGCGAGCCCAGTCTTAAAATATTAATTCGCAACTAATGGAAGTCATCAAAAATGGTTTGTGTAATGTCTCGTGTCCAGTCATCCTGCACTTAAATAACACATTAATGTAGCAGTTGAGGAAATTAGGGGTAATTTAACTTCACTTTTGTCGTTTACAATCTTGAATTATTGATTGGGAATATAAAACATGATGTATTGTAAAGTGAAAACATGTTTAATTAGCCTTCACTTCATTGCTTCAACCATAAATGACGCCTAATTAGACCTTAATTTAAAAGGAGTTAATCTGATTCGCCCACGCTGAAACTTGACACAGAATTGATGTTGTCACAATTCGGAATATTTGAGGTGGTTTTCTTCAACTGGGTAATTTTTGGCTTTCAGTAATGTTTGTTCGAAAAATGTTTCTACATGTTTTTAAGGTAGAAAAATTTCGCGTTTTCCTACTATAATACATGTCTATCAATGTTATGCATTTTACGTGGCAGTTACTTGTAAATTAATATATGAAAACAGCAACTGAGTAGAATGTACTGGCCAAAAACTTATTATTGATTTGGTGTAATTTGTATAACTAGCTTTTTCATAATGGTATGTTTTCAATATTGACTACTACTACATGTACATGTACATGCAAGATCGTTGACCCAAAAAAGCTCATTTGCACTTGCTGATTGCAGGGTAGGCTACTGAGTTGAATTGAATTAAAATTGCTTTCATTTGGAAATAATTTAAAGTGATACATTTTTGTGAATGATTTGTTCAATACTTTTTCTGCCCAGTTTTACGAAGTTTTGTTTCAATTGGATTTTCAGTATTGTTAAAGTGTAGGTTAGTGGCACCTATAAGTTAAAATTAAACAATATAAACATTGTACTACAACGTATTTGTAGTTTTCTGAAAAGAAATTTACACCTTTGATCGGCAATAACTCATGGCTTTACACATTACTGAAAAGTTCCTTATCTGTAACAAAGAAATCCCAGGCTGTAAAGTGAAACCGAAAAAGCCAATTGGATATGGAATAAAAATTTAAATGGACACTTCACACTTAATACTGTACCTTACATGCAAATAGACACTATGAACTGTTTGTTGAGACGCTTAATTTGTCTGATGGAAGTAGATGCAAGACCTTTTTAAATTTCTTCATCTGAAGTCATTTAAAAGAAAGATCTCCAGAAATATGCCTTTTAAAGATTATTTCCCCTTTCAACTACATGTACAACAGGGTTCATAGCGTTAGGGAAATTCATGGAAATGAAATGTGGTCAGGGAAAGTCGTAGAAATGTTGACATTTTAATCATTAAGTCAGGGAAAGTCGGTTGGAAGATGGGAAATTCATAATGTCTGAAAATATGTTGTGGGACAACTATTTTAATTGGTGTAAGTATCTCATGAAAAGCATTAGAAAGGCTGTATTTGTGTTCTACTTTTTTCTAAAAATTTCGCCTTCGGTGTTTTCATTACCATTTTTTATCATTATCATTAATTTTTCTTATGAGAAATTCACCTATAATGCATTACTTTTGTCAAAAAAAATTGCGCCCACGGCGTTTCCGTCATTATGAATAATTTCAGTATTTCAAAGAAGTCCTCAAAATGCAGTGTTAGATCTAATGGTTTCAACCACTAGTGTTCGCCTCGTTATTAATATAAAAAATTGTGTAGGAATAAATAAAAAAACTGTCACCCACGACAGTCTCATAATTATTTTTATATATTCTTACAAAATTTGTTGCCAATCCCAGCATTTCGTGACCAGATCTGTCTATTTCGGATCAAATCTGTAAAAATTGCTTCCTGAAAATGCCTGGGAATTTTCCAAAACGTGTCTTTGACACCTGGAAAAGTCAAGGAAATTCAATGGAAGATTTGGCTTGTCATCCTAACAGAAAAAATATAAAAACATAAAAATCACAAAAAAATCCAATATTTCTTATAATTTTTCAGAAATTTCACCGACGACAGTCTCATAATTATTGTTATATATTCTTACATTTTTTGGCAATCCCAGCATTTAGTGACCAGATCCATCTATCTCGGATCAAATCTGTAAAAATTGTTTCCTGAAAATGCCTGGGAATTTTCCAAACAGTGTCTTTAATACCTGGAAAAGTCAAGGAAATTTAATTGAAGATTTGGCTTGTCATCCTGACAGAAAAATGCAAAAAACATAGTTAATTGTAGTGTTGCAGATAGTTAATTTTAATTACATGTGACATTTTTTTTTGATAAGTCAGGGAAATTAATCAGATTTGGTAAGGGAAAGTCAGGGAATTTGAGTTGCAAATTTTTGGTATGAGCCATGTAGGCCTATAGGCTAACGGCAAATCTTGAATCTTCAGTGGATAGTATTTCTTACCTTTCGATTAATCTTATCAGTTGGAAACAGACCATTTCAGAGATTTCAACACCAAATAGACCGCATCTAGTGAGGACCCATGAATTTCCTGCATTTCTGGAGCAGTCGATGCCATTTCTGCTTATGCGAGCCAAATTCAGCTTCTTTATACCCAGGAAAAATTATTTCTCGTAGCTGTCATTGACGATGACTAAATTCGCCAGCTGAATTGTCACCTTTTTGTCAAAATGGATAAATTATTAACGTTGAGCGAAATAGACGAAATACACGTGATGCGTTGATTAAACCAATTAAAGATATCTCTGGAAAACAACAGCTTGTTGATATAGTTTTTCAAAAATTTCCCCATTTTAAAACTCCCTAATGTTGATAATGCAATAATTTGACAAGTATTGTCACTTGGTTTAATTTAATAAATCTAAAAAATCTGGAATTGTCAGAGAAATTGGAAAGTCCTTAAAAGGTCAGAGAAAAGGTACAGAAAATGCATTTACTTTTAGATAGTCAACAAATCGATAATGCACTTTACATAGTCAGTTATTGGTTAACGCAAAAATCAAGAACCCGGAAGAAATTAATATTGAAATTGTAAATTAAAAAAAAACGTAAATTTGCTGTTTCCGTATGAAAACTCGTATTTTATCGCCTGTTTGTGTGTAATAAGCAAAAAATATGCACTAGCATTCCTTTATTGACATTAGCCATATTTTTGGCCTTCACATTGGTCAGGGTGGTCATGGAAATTTGTTGTAAAAAGTGGAAAATTCAGGGAAAAGTTAGGGAGGTTAAAAATTTTAAAAAATGTTGGTTTACCATATTGTTTTACCACTGCTTGTTTTGATAATAACGTTTATCATAAATGTACGGTAGATTTCGTGATGATAGGTTGAATAGTGTTGAAATATCTGTTGGGAGGCCAATTAACTACAGACAATGACATCTCGAAATGACACTCTTAGATTTGTTACATTGATGACACTGAGATATTTCATAAATATTCCTTATCACTTTCCAACAAAACCAAATTTAAGAGCTGCTTGGTGTAATTTGTCTAATTAGACTAGCTTTCCTTAATGACGTGTCATCAATATCAACTTACATGTAAAAGTTATCACAAAAAATCTCATTTGTATGTGTTATTAGATTTATCGACAACAAAATGATGGGGTTAATTTGACAAATGTTGGATCATTTTTTTTTATAAACTTGTTTATCTCAATTTTTTTTATGACATTGTTATAATTTGAAATGTTTTTATTTGCTTGTTTTCTGACATGCAACATTACAAGGTTCAGCACTTGGTAAACTGGGAGTTGCTGAAACATTTGACTTACTTGAATAAATACGTAAAGAAAATTCTACATTTAAACTAATACAATTTATTTGCTTAATGTACAATAATAATCATGGAAAGAACTTACATTTTCGATATAATTATGGGACACTTATTAATAACGGAAACGTATAACTTAAAAAATTCACACAGGTGATAATCATGTAGGGTAATTTTTAATGATAAATGATGACAATATCTGATTAAAATACGATAATAACAAAGTTTTAATACAACAATTAGACGTAGTAAATAATTCATGATGACCAGAATCCGATGTTCAGTGTTGTATTAAAAATCGATGAAAGTAATAATAGATATATTTATAATAATGTTGACATTGACATGAATGTAGGCCTACTTTCTTCTGTTTGATTTAATTTGAAATAAGGTGTTCAGTTGCACAACATGTTTACATGTTACATCTCATAATGAACTATCATCTACATTTGTGTAAAATTGCAATCAAATTTATTTGTGTGATGTGAACCAATTTTCTGTATATTTATGTTAACAAATCTACTTTACATGTAACTAAATATGTAAATACTTAAAAATGTCTGAAATTCTGCATTACCGTTGTTCTAGTACTGCATAATGGTCAAGTATCATATTTTATTCGTGATCAAACTATTTAGTTGCCAAGTAAATATGGTGTTTTGGTGCTGGAACATGACAACAGTCATTACAAACTTGTTGAATCGGGACAATTTAAATTTGTGTCACCATTATTCTGATTAGCATAGAATTCCAATAGTGTTAACGTATAGGTAAGAATAGCACCTACAACCTGAAAAAAAAACATTAGACAACACAATATCTCTGAGATTAAAGAATATACATGTATATTCAATTTCATAATGTGTAACATGAAAAATTTCTAGTAATTGTAACCTTATTAAAAAGTTCCTTATCGATAGTGATGAATCCCCAGGCTGTAATCGATACAGATGACTTCTTTGTAATCTTCAAGAACAGCCCATACTGAAAAGAAGAGTATTTTAAGTGCAAACATTAATTTCGTAGAGATTAGCACGAATGTCAATGAACAGTACATACCTCTTCAACAATGATTTGTGACGCGCTTAATTGATGTGTAGAAATTAGATAAGTAGCCCGCTTGAATTCTTTTTCCTGAAATTATTTGAAAATTGACATCAAAGTATCCCAATATACAGTAGCATGTTCTCGAATAGTGTACGTAAATTTAAAATGTCTTATTGTTGCTCTTGACCACCGAGGTGGTAATTTCTGTCATATCAAATTACTGTAAGTTTTGTCAGATGATGTTTTTATAATATAAGCCAAATTACTGTGTGCAGTAGTTTTGTGAAATCGGTCAAATTACAGCACAGCTTTAACAAATTACATTTTTGTTATATCAGCCAAATTACTGTACAGCAATTTTGCCACATCAGTGAAATTACAATACGTTTGTCAAATTACATTTGTGTCCTATCAGCCAAATTACTGTACAGCTTCATCAAATGTTTTTTGGCATATCAGTCAAATTTCAGTAGTTTTGTCCAGTGCCATTTTTGTCATATCCATCACATTACAGTACAGTTTTGCCAAATGACATTTGTCATATCAGTGAAATTATATTTTTGTCATATCAGCCAAATTACCGTGAAGATACGTTATAACTGATACGTGCACTTGTCAAATGTTATACACTTTTGTCATCTCTGTCAAATTACAGTACAGCTTCATCAAATAATCTTTGCTATATCAGACGAATACGGTACAATTTCGTCAAATGGCATTTTTGTCATATCAGTCAAATTGCACTATAGCTTTGTCAAATGAGATTTTTTTGTCATATCAGTAGAATTACAGTACAGTTTTGTAATTTCAGTACTGCATGAAGTCCATGCAATAAAAAGGAATTTTATCAAAATTTTAAGAATAGTTGTAAATCTTGTAAGATGTACAACAATTAATTTTAACTCCTGACTTTATAACTGATACGTGCACGTGTCAAATGTTATACACTGATGTAAATCTTACCTTCCTCTTGATCTCATCTGAAAAGAAGCACAGACACGTCAGACGTAGTAGGCCAACGATTCCATATGTCATTTTGGAAAAAGCAACTCCAGGGTTGTCCACAGTTTGCACAAATGTCATGAACACAATTGAGGAACAGTATGTGCAAGCCACCAAAACACAGGAGAAAATGACTGGACCCAATATGTCATTGGTGCTAGCAATGACTTCTTTTAAGTATTGATAGGCCATTCTCGTTTCCTCCAATTCAAGTACAAATTCCTTTTCTGTGACCCCAATTGATCGATTTTCATTAATTCGGTTGATTTTCTTGGTCAAGGCAGAAAATCTGTTGTTGATTGCCATTGAAAAACAAGTGAAAACTATTTCTGGCAGCAGATGACAACCGTTCAGAAAGACTACGAAGCAAAAAAATGCAATCGGAAAATTCGAACCCGTGTTGTCGAATTCAGAATTGTGAATTTTTTGAAACGTTGCGATTGTTGCAGTTGAGACAGCAATAGAAATGTAGCAACCAAAAGCTGCGGATACGGACTTGACGTAAGAACGAAGTTTTTCGTCTTGACTTATATCCAGTAAGGTGTCCAGCTTTTGCCACTGCTGGAAATAAAATTTCCATTTGGGTCCACTGGTGACCATAACGATTAAATTGATATAACCTTCCACACACAGCAATGCCATATTTATGGTTAAAACAATTTTTTCCAAGGGGTCTGTAGAGAGCAGTGCATAATCTGATATGCCAAAAACCAAAACACAAGATAGTCCACAAAAGGCAATGATACTAAGTAACATCAACTTTGACCCCCAATTGAAATTCAGATTACTTATCACACTTTGATTTTCTTGGCTCGAAGAACTACTGACGATGGGAAATAGGCCATAGATTCGCATTATATTTGTTAACGGTTTCAGTGCCAAATATACTTCGTCGTGCAAGGACCCATGGACCACTTTCATGTCCGATGATGTTGATGCCATTTCTACATTGTTCAATTTTCAGTTTAGCAATTTTATATACGAGCCAAATCTTAAAATAGGCATCATAATTAAGTCTAGCCCGTATAATGTCATGTCTCCAGTCGTTCGACACTTAAATAGCACATTTATGTAGTAGTTGAGGATGATTAAGGGTAATTCAGCTTTACTTTTGTCGTTTACATGCTTGAATTATTGATTTGCAGTAGAAAACTTGATGCAGATTAAAGTGAAAGCTATCGTAATTTGCTTCAACCATACGTGGCATCATAATTGCTTGACTTATAAGTTAATTAAAAAAATCATTTATCATGATGCTCCCAGTTTCAAATTCGATGAACTTATATAAACGTCATATTTCCCATTGCAGTTCAGATTTGATTCAGCTCAATTGAATGCAGAATCACTATAGGGACACATTTGACAACTTATAGTATTGCTACTTTATTAATTTGCAGATCAACTCTGATCGTATGCTGGTTACAAAACGCACAGCGATTAAAACTGCTCCAATTTATTATAGACACCCTGTATATTAATTTTTTCATAATGCTGTCAGATCCTGGTACGTGTATTTGTCATTGTGCAGTTTCTTGTAGTAATGAGAAATTATGATGTAAATGAGTTATAAGGTTGTCTTGTGCTGACCATGACCTTTACAGGGTGTTTCATCCCCCAAAATTATCTCGCCAAACAACACTATGTTATGCACATTATACTTGGCAACCACCGCTATATCTCATATTCAGCATTAAAACGTTTTTTAAATATAATTTATCATAATGTAATACAGGTACAAACCTAACAATTAACAAATCTAATACACTCGACATACAGTACATGTAAGCTGGATTTCAAAATGTATAAAAAAGGTGCTCAGAAAACGGTTTAGTTATTGAATTCTTCAATACTTCATCTGAATTAAGCGATTGAAATAGTTATTATTTCTCAGTTTTCCATAAAATTACAGTATGTTTAAGGTATATACATGTACATGTACCTACGTTTGCCTCTTATGTAGAAATAACATAGTGATATAAACAGAGCAAGTGAAATACACTCAACACAAACTGGGTTTCTAAATGTGTAATTAAATGCTCAAAAAACTATTTCACTTTAAATTGTCTCTCAACGCTTCATCGTGTTGAAGGATTTGTTGAATACGTCATCTGAATTAAGTCATTGAAATTCATTGAAATAGTCATCATTGCTTTGTTTTTCATAAAATTCCAGTATTGTTAAGGTGTACGTCAGAATCGCTCCTACGACCTAAAAATAATGAACACAGTACATCAAATTATTTGAACCCGATCATAAACCTTTGGCTATGCATTAAGTTTTTCTACCTTAGTGAAAAGCTCTTTGTCTACGTTAAAAAAATTCCAGGCCGTAAATTTAACTGATGTCTTCTTAGTGCATTTTACAAACAACGTCAGCTATCATGATAATATTTTAATTGTTAACTTGATAAACGAATTAGAAATAGAATAATTGTTTAAGTAAATACTTACTTCATGAGAAGTTTCTGTTGAGAGGCTCGATTTATCTGACGGAAGTAGATATAGGGCCCTTTTGAGTTTCATCATCTGGAATTATTTGAAATATTCAAAAAGTTCCAAGTGCATGAATTTGTAACAACATAGGTGTTTATACGAATTATTACAATTTCTTAAAATCTCGAAAGTAGTTCCTGGAATTCCGATTTACGGAATAATTATGCCCTAATTATCAGGGAAATTGGAATGACCTAGAAAAGTCAGGGAAAATAAATTTACTTCGTGTGAATTTAAATATATGTAGCTATAGTTATTGACTAACAAAAAATCAGGAGGTGCCAATGAAAATCTTGTGTTTTTTTTTTATACATGTATATCAAGCAGAAACTAATATTCATTACATTGTCTGTCATATTTTTCATTTTAAGTAGTCAGAGTGGTCAGAGTGGAAAGTTGAAAATTTAATTCTTTGGCTGGGGGTGGGGGGATCCTGCATTAAATACAAAGTATTCCTTACCTGACGGCTAATCGCATCAGCAGAAAAGCATATGTACATCAAACGAATTAGGGCGAAACTGGAATAGACAACTTTGGACAACATCAAGCCCATGTTGCCCATAGATTGGAAGAAAATCATGAAGAAAGTTGAGGAAAGATACGTAGTACAGACGAAGCAACCGGAGGCAAGGACTGGGATAATAAATGCATCAGTACTACTGACAATATCCATCAAATAATGAAATGCAATTCTCGACTGTTGTTTCGGAACCGGATAATCGACTGTCAGCAATTTGCTGAATTTTCTCGATTAAAATTACGAATCTGAAACTTATGACTTTCAATATACAGGAAAAAAGTATTTCCGGTAGCAGGTGACATGCGCTTACAAAAATGCTGTAACAAAGCAAGGCCACTTCAACGCCACTTACTGAATTCTTTTGAATTATTGCAACCAAAGCAGCCCCCAATAGCACTGAGACATAAATGCCATAGGCTCTGGAAAGTTTCTTCACAAAACTGCGAAACTTCTCATCTATGGGGAAGTCTAATAAACTATCCACTAGATTCCATAGCTGGAAATAGGATGTCCATTTGGGCCCTTGAGCCACTATGGCGAATAAATTTATAATGGCCCCCAAACACATTAAAGTTATATTAATCTTCAATACAAGTCCTTCCATTGGGTCTGTGGTGTTAATCATGTAGTCTCCAAATACTGCGTACCAAACTACACATATGCCACAAAATGTCAAAGTGATCAGAAATAACCCTGTTAACCACCAAACATTTCTAGAAGTAAATTTGGTTCGAGTTTTGATCATTTACTTTGTTCGTGAAATTGATGCCAAATGGAAACAAACCATGAGGTCTCATGATGTTTATCAACGGTTTCAACGCCAAATAGATCTCATCTTGTGAGGACCCTTGAATTTCATGCATTTCTGCAGCAGTCGAGGCCATTTCTGCTTATCTAAACGACCAAATACAGCCTTTTTATACCCAAGTAATGCTGTTTATTTATTCGTAGCCAGTGATAAAATTCTGTCACTGAATTGTCAAAATGTTGCCATCTCTTCTATTATTGAATGCTCCAGTATAGATATGCAACATCAATTTTTTTTCCAAGATATGGTTTATTAATGTGGCGCGGAATACCCGATAAAGCTGACAATGAAAACGTATTACTATATGATCGTAATTGTACATTTTGTTTTTTTGTGATTAATAGCATTACAATATCAATGCTATTGGTACATTTTTTCCAAAAATATTATCCAATTTTAACGCTCTCAAATTTGGGTGAATCAATATCAATTGTACAATTGTCAGTAACAATTATACGTGTACAGCAATACTGGACCAATATGGCCCAACTGCCGTTGAACACTAAAAGCGATATTATGTTCGTGGATTTTTTTAAAAAAAAAGTCCAAAAATTAAAAGAAAGCATTGTAGATATACATGTGGTTGAATTCAACTGTGTACCCTAGTATCAGTAAGTAAATACCACGTGGTAGGAGGTGTAATTGTTACAGTTATAATTTATTAGAAATTGTTAGAATTGGTTTAATTGCCAAAGAATTAACTTTCTAACAAAGTCCATCAATTTCTAAAAAAAATGCTTACTGTAACAATTACACCTCAAACCACATTATAAGATACATAGTTGAAGTCAACCACATGTATTTCGACATTGCTTTCTCTTAATTTTTTGACTTTTTTCTAAGAAAAAACTTCCAACGATTCTTGTCATAATATCGTTTTTCAGTGCAATATGACAGATAGGCCACATTGGTCCATTATTGCTGTACATGTATACGTTTATATTTATCTCGTATTTGAGAACCGTGACATGTTGAATGCTGGAATTATCTTATTAATTCTTACGGTATAATTAAATTCCATTACATTTTCACACTTTACCAAATTAAATTTAACAGCTGCCAGCCTCTCATCATATTGTAATGATGATATCTTCGTTCATAGTAATTTAATATTATCAGAAAGACATCATGTGGATAAAGGTACATAAAAACATTCTTTGTTATAATTTGGGTAATTGGCTTTATAGTAATTTCGTGTCTTCAGTATTGGCTTACATGTAAATGCAATTACACACAGCTCATTTGCATGTTTCATTAGATTTATCGACAACAGAATGACGGATTTATTTCGTTAACAAATATTGGATCAATTATTTTACTTCGTTTTTCACTTTGAGTGACATACAGAGTATTTTCACACGTTTTTATTGACTTGCTTTCTTAGATATGACATGTTTGAGAAATAAGATATTGTCAATACATGCATGTGTACATGTATATTCCTGCCTTTTTGTTTCAGTGCCTATAATTTACGGACCATGACGTCTTGAAAGCTTGAATTATCGTATTAATACTTATGATTAAATTCTGCTGCATTTATACAGTTTAATACAGGGTGTTCCGAAAAGGACTTTACAACTTTGAAACCGTCTAGAAAATTATCCAGTAAACGTACTAAATTGGTTGTGGTGCAAATTTTATAGCAAAACTTAATCAAATTGGATTTAGCAGCTGCCAAGCTCTCATATTTTAATGACTGTAGCTTCAGAATGATTAACCATGTCAGAAAGTCGACATTAAGTCCACGAATACAGGTTGTTTTAATTTGCGATGCGAAAGTAAACTATTCTTAGTTTGGTGAAATTTGCTAAACTTGCTGTTTCGCAATCTCTTATATATCGGATCAATTATATTATTTCGCTAAATTGTTTAGCTAAAATTATTTTTGATTCAGAATATTTTCACGTTTTTATTTATGTGCTTTGTTAGATATGACGTGTTTCACATTGTACATATATTGGCAACTTTATTGCTTCCAACAATAAATCCGGCGTTTCAAATGAGATGCTGGTGAATTTTAAAAAAAAAATTAGGTGAATGTAGATATTACAATTACATGTATTTTTCCTAATTCGATGGGTTATTTGCGAGGTATCGTATAATGATTCTCAAAGAATTGTTAAAAATTGCTGTTACACCATTCAACTCAACACAACACATTTATGACAGCACTATATTTCATTAAGCAACATAAAAACTATTAGGATTTTGAATGTACACGTAGTAGCGTATTGTGATATAAAACAACGAAGAAAATACAATCGACATAACTGGATTTCTAAGTGCAATGAAAGTGCTCGTAAAACGATTTTTTGTCAAAATTTTGCATTGTTACGCTGTAATGAATGAATTGTTAAATTCTCCATCCGAACATTCGATCAAATAGTTAACTCATTTTGTTTTCCATAAAATTCCAATATCGTTAAGGTGTAGGTGAGAATAACGCCGACAACCTAAGATAAAATTGTTAACATGGAACATAAATATACATGTGCAGCAGGTTATTACAGGGCGATTGGCCAGCTGAAAAACCTGGAAAAGTCAGGAAAATAGACATGATCTTTAGAAACGTCAGGGAAACTGATATGTCTGGAAATATGTTGAAGCACATTCATTTTTATTGGTCAGAAGACCAGCAGACATAAACATTGAAATTGTCCTGATATCTTTATGAAAAATTCTTTAAAATGGGCTGGTGTTTTTTTTTATAGCCATCAAAATGCACCTCTAAAATCCATTATTTTATGAGGATGCCCCAAAATCTGACGTCCACAGACGTATATAAAAATAAGTGATTTTTTGCCATCTCAATAGTGTTTGTTCTCTTGTGGAAAAAACTGCTTCTTATAAGTCACATAACTTAGTTTGATGTTCCTGACCGTGTGTATTTTTTACTTTTCAGGACCCAGGACCCATAGCTAGGATGATGCGTACAGTCCCCCACCATGCTATTAACAAAGATGACCCCTGGTCATCTAAGTGTCCTGGATTGCGTGTCGAAGACATCTACATGTAGTTGCAACTTGCTCATCCTTGCACGGTAAGTTTTATGTGTTAGTCAATTCAATTTAGTTAAAAATAACGCATCCAGATATACCCCGTCGAACATAGGTTCGACTTATAGCAGGGTTCCCACAACTTGGAAAAACCTGGAAAGTCAGGAAAATACCTGAAAGGTCAGTGAATATGTAATTGACCTGCAATTTTTATGATCAAAATTATACTGATTATATTATATACTGAAATTATACTGAAAAAGATTAAAAACAAATATTTAACTTTAAACCCTCTCCAAGTAGCTGTGTTGGGTTAATCTATTCAAACATTTAGGTTTGGTAGTATGAAGGCACCAAACTTGTGCATAGGGAATTCCCCTAAATATTTTTCTCATACATGCAAAGTAGGGAGGTCTGGTCCATGTCTTTTCAACATTGATAGTGTTACAAATACTATAATATAGGGTCTCCATCTTAATAAATTATCCATTTACAAATGTTTTTTGCAAATGTTCACGTTCCAATTTTTTTTAACATTTTACTAGGAATAAATATCTTTGCCAAGTAAAAATGCAAAACAATTAACATTTCATTACTATACTTTATTTTTACTTTGCAAAGATAATTATTGCCAGTAAAATGTTGTTTACAGAACCCCACCCCACTCAAGAATCATTGACTTTAATGCGTTTATTTTTGTTTGAATGCTGTGTTTTGAAGTGTGTTTTAAATCATGTACACAAAGTGAGAAACCATATGACGCTGCGTCAAGATACTCTCTTAAGTGCGACTTAAACGCCCTAAGTCACACTTATCAACCGTGCTGTAATAGTTTATGAAATTGGACCAGCTCACTGCGTGCTGTGTCCATTTCTTATGCTATCAACCGTGAGATAGTTTTTAAGTGCCATAGTGCCAAGTGAGATAGTTTTAGTTTTTAAGGGGTGCGTGGAGAACCCCTTAAGAGCTTAAGCAGGACTTATGGTATTGGTGGCGTACTGTAGGATAAGATTTCTGCATGCAGGTTAAACACAAGCTTTTGATCCACGAAGAAAGTCTATGTCGTGGGGTCTGGAAAACCAGGGAAAGTCGAGGAAATTTGATACAACATTTGGCCAGCCACCCTGTAATTGTGTTATTCATATCTAGCCAAGGGTTAAATCAGTATTTTTTTACGTTATTGAAAAGTTCTTTATCTATTGCGAAGAATTTCCAAGCTGTAAATGAAACCGAAGTCTTGTTTACGCATTGGTTGAACAACATCAGCTATATCGTAATAAAAGGTTATAACTGAAAAAAACGAATTAGATAGGGAATATGACAGTGATTGAATGAAAACTTACTTCATGTAAATTGTTCCTTGAGAGGCTTAAGATGTCTGATGGAATCATATATATGACCCTTTTAAGTTTCTGCATCTAAGATAAGTCGAAATGTTAATTTTAAATTTGCAAGAACATACATTTGTTAAAACAAAAGGTTACCTACCGTACTGTAGTACACTAGATTTTAAATGAATTAATGGCAATTGTTAGCATTTTCCAAGTAGCAGCTACTATAACAACAATTATTCTTGAACTATTTTATTCCATAAAACACTTGAGATATTTGATTACATTGCCAGTGTATTTTCAGATTTTTTTTGAAAATATATATCGGGCAATTTGAAATTAGTTCAAAGTTAAAAAGATGTAATCCCGTTAAGCAATGTTACGTTAACTTTATAATTGAGACTTGACTTAAAAAATACCGGATCCATACCGTCAGAGATAGTCAGGGAAATGTGGACATTTTGCCCAAAAAGTCAGGGAAAGTCAGGTGGAAGTCAGGGAAAACTTTCAACAAATTTAGAATTTCAATTTTGTGACTGGAGATTATTAATTTTGAATTTATTTTTGTGAAAAACACCTTATAAATTACACCTACAAGTCGTTATTTCCTGCAGGGTTTTTCAAAAATTTCGCTAACGGCGTTCCCTTTTAAATAACCGATCTAAAATAAATCGTTGAAATATGTTCCAATTTAGGGGCAATTTATTGGGTTGGTCAAAGAAACAGTTTGTAAAGTGTTCCTATATTTTACTGCAAATTGCCGTGGCAAAGAAAAATATTGCAGGTACTGTCTAAAATGCATCATTTAAAATATGATTTTTAAAAAAATGTCGCCTGCTTATATTAAATCTGTTATTTCTGGTCAAGTTTTTTAAAACAAAAGGGCCTACAGTATTCTTTTGAAAATTAAGATTTCAAAGAATGTCTTCTTCAAAATTTCATTAGGACTACATTTTTTTGAAAATTTTACACACGGCGTTCTCTTAAATGTTAATTTGCAGGAATTGCTCTCATGTGAATATTAACATCCTTATAATTTTTTTACAATTTTTAGCGGCCTAGTTTTTGTAAACATTTTGCCTAAGGCTTTCTCAATTCTAAAATATACGTGGTGTCGCGTCGAATGAAAATATGCTATTCTTTGTTCAAAAATATTTGATTAAAATTGTGAAAAAAATCAGATATATGAATGTGAAAAAATTTTAAAATATTAGATACACGTACTTCAATGGGCAAAGTGTGGAAAATAAAGTTAATTTTACGTACACGTGATATTATCTGATTAGTCAGGGAAATTGATCAGATTTGGTCAGGGAAAGTCATGGAAAGTCAGGGAAATTGAGCTGCAAATTTTGGTATGAACCATGTGATATGACATCTTGAATATTAAGTAGAATGTATTCCTTACCTTTCTTTTGATAGCATCAGCAGAAAAGCACATGTACATCAGTCTAAATAAGGCAACACTGGAATAAACTACTTTGGTGAAAATTATGCCTGGGTTCTCCAAAGATTGGAAGAAAATGAAAAAGAATGTCGATGCCAAAAATGTGGTTGAGACGAAAACACACGAGGCAAGGACTGGGCCAATAAATGCATCAGTACTACTGACAATATCCATCAAGCAACTAAATGCGATTCTCGACTTTTCAAATTCGTGTCTATTTTCCAGTTTTTCGGAACCGGATGATCGACTGTCAACAATTTGTTGGATTTTCTCTATCAAAATTGAAAATCTGAAACTTATGGCTTTCAATAAGCAAGCAAAAAATATTTCCGGCAGTAGTTGACATCCGTTTAGAAAAATGCTGTAACAAAACAATCCCACTATCAAGCCATTACCGGTGTAATCTTCAGCTGGACAATGATATTTTTGAATGACTGCATGCACCACAGACAAAATTGCTGCGCAGAGATAAATACCATAGGCTATGGAAACTTTGTTCACATAACTGCGAAATTTTGCATCCATGGTGCGGTCTAATAAACTGTCCAATCGTTTCCATTGCTGGAAATATGTTGGCCATTTTGGCCTTTGCGCAACCATCGTGAATAAATTTATGTAACAAATCAAGCACATCACAGTTGCATTAATGATCAAAACAGTGGTTTCCACTGGGTCTGCGATGTAAACAGCATAGTCAAAAATGATGTAATACCACGTTGTAGATATTCCACAAAATGTCAAGATGGTTAGAAATAGACAATTTAACCCCCAACAATTTTTGGAAATGTTTTGATCGTTGACATCGTGGACGAAATTTTTGACAATTGGAAACAGAGCATGAATTCGCATTATGTTCGTCAATGGTTTCAATGCCAAATAAACTTCATCGTGTAATGACCAGTTGACCACTCGCATATCTGACGGTGTTGATGCCATCTCTACATTGTGGAGTTTTGCAATTTGACATTTTTATACACGAGCCCAGTCTTAAAATTCATTTACAATTCACATTTAAAATTCACAGTTCACAATTCACATTGAGGTAATTAAATTTAGCTCGTTCAAAATGATATACTGTATTTCCAGTCATATCTGACACTAAAATAACACATTAAGTAGTGGTAGAGGTACTTGATAAGCAAACAAAGTTGACAGATTAATTTGTGTGGAAAATATGCCATCATAATTTTGAAAATTTGCCTTCATTTATGCTTCAATTATACTTAATTGACATCTTAATCACTTCAGTTATACAGGTTAATGTAAACATAATGGACGTGAATCGCTTGTGTTGATAATTGAGATAACCAGGGCAATCAAACTTGATAAGTTAAGTCAAGGTCATCCAGATGCTAAGTGCTTAAATGTACCGTCAGAGAAAGTCAGGGAAATGTTGACATTGTGACCATTACAATGCATTATTTTTGTTAAAAAAAATTTCGCCTACGGCGTTTCATTAGTTATGAATATTCTTTGAATATTTTTAAAAGAAATCGTCCTCAAAAATGCAGTGTTTGAGATCTTGTGGTTTCAACCACTAGTGTTCGCAATAAGATACCCAATTGGGCCCTTGGGCAACCATGGCCAGTAAATTTATAATGGACCCAGTGCACATGAAAGTTGCATTAATACTCACAATAATACCTTCCACTGGGCCTGCACTATGAACAGCATAGTCAAAAATTATGCCATACCAAAAGGGAAATATTCCAAACATTGACACAGTTATCAGAAATAGCCATTTTAGTCCACAAACTTTGCGTTTGAAAATATTTCTTAGTTGGAAACAGACCATGGATTCGCATTATGGTTGTCAATGGTTTCAAAGTCAAATAGACCTCACATTCAACCCTTTTATACCCAAGCACAATTTTTATTTATTAGCAGCTGTTAGTTGCGAGTTTTTTAAATTTGGTCATAGTATCGTCAAAATGTTACCATCAATAAAGCTAATTAGTTGATTCAGCAGGCAATGAAAAAATATCGGTTGCCTTTTTTACCTGATGTTTGGTGACGTATTAATTGCCTTTGAAAAAAAGCCTGAAGAAGTTTGTTGATGAATTTTAACAAATATCGGATTTTGGATAAAAAGTTTGTAGCAACGTTTGGTGACATTAAAATTTGTACGACATACATATTCTTTCTCACGTTTTTATTTTCCCACATTCTGAGAAATGACATTTCTCAGATATTGCACATACATGTACTCTGTATCCCTGAATGAAGTTCTTGCAGTATACGTTTAAACTTGAATTTCATGAATACACTTGAAATTACTTCGAAACACATCGATCACTACGTTACTGATGCGAAAGATTACAATGCATAACAATACATTTAAAGTCAACGTAAGTCGTACTTCAAAATGCAAAGGTACTAGGATAACGAATCTTAAATAATGCTTTTAGTGCTCCATTTTAGTGAAGGAATTAATTGTTCAATGGTGCTCATTGGTGTTTTCCATGAAATTCCAATATTGTTAAAGTGTAGGTTAGAATAGCGCTTACGAGCTAAAATAAAACCAT
Source organism: Kryphioiulus occultus (assembly GCA_034687865.1). Lineage (NCBI taxonomy): Eukaryota > Metazoa > Arthropoda > Diplopoda > Julida > Julidae > Kryphioiulus > Kryphioiulus occultus. Next base: position 25,003 of record JAQGAF010001743.1, read on the forward strand.
ACACATTGTACTTCAACATTTTTGCAGAAGGTTTAACGATAATTTGAAACTAATGATTTATTTTATACCTTAGTAAAAAATTCTTTATCTACTGCAAAGAAATCCCATGTTGTAAATGAAATAGAAGTCTTCCTTATGCATTTAACGAACAACATCAGCTATATAATAGAAAAGTTTGAATTTGAAAAAGCGAATCAGACATAGAATTAGTAAATACACTTACTTCATGAAAGCTGTTTTCTGAAATTCTTGATTTATCTGATGGAAGTAGAAACATGACCCTTTTAAGTTTCTTCAGCTAAAATTATTTGAAAAGAAAAAGCAGCCTTCAAAAATATAATTTTATTATACAGGGTGATTGGCCGTCTGGATAACTTGGAAAAATCAGGGAAATTGATTTGGTCTGGAAAAGTCAGGGAAATTTATATAATGTCTGGAAATTTGTTGTGGTACCCTGTTTTGATTATGTACTTAAAACATTAAGTACCTCAGAAAAACAACAGACAATCTGTTTGGTATCTACTTTTCCACTATTTATTATTAAAATACACTAAATTCCGTTACTTCTGGTAATTGGTTTTTAAAAAAAGGGTTCCCTATATTTAAATTGCTTTTGATACAATAAAATCTTTAAAGAAATAGCATTTAAAATGTGTTTGGCTAAACGTATGATTTGAACCAGCCTGATGTAAAAACGTGACAAATCCATAAAATGTTTGTTTTAAATTGCCTGGAAAATGTCTAAAAAGTGTCTGGAAAACCTGGAAAAGTCGGGGAAATTTGTTTTAATATTCTGTCAGTAACCATGAATGTAGCAAATATATATAGGGTACAAGAATTTTCTTATATGCATAACTAGGAATCGTTTAACTTTTAAAATAGTTCCTGGTTTAAATAAAAATTATGTTGCATAAAGTCATACATGTATGACCTTTCTTATACCTTCAACTATGTTTCTATTTAGTAATAATGTGAAACTTGAATATTAATGAGACTGTATTCTTACCTTTCGACTAATCGCATCAGCAGAAAAGCATATGTGCATCAGACGCAATGATGCAACACTGGAATAAACTACCATGGTCATAAGCATGCCCATGTTATTCTTAGTCAGAAATAAAAACATGAAAACCGTTGAGGAAAGATACGAGGTAGTGACGAACACACACGTGGCAATAACTGGGCCAATAAATGCATCAGTACTATTGACAATATTCATCAAGCGAGCAAATGCGATTCTCGACTCTTCCAATTCACGACTAATTTCGAGTTTTTCGAACCCGGATGATCGACTGCCAGCAATTTGATCAATTTTCTCGATTAAGATTGCAAATCTGAAACTTATGGATTTCATCAAACAAGAAATCAGTATTTCTGGTAGCAATTGACACCCGTTCATACAAATGCTGTAGAAAATAATTCCCACTGCTAAGACTTGACCCTTGGAATCTTCATTTTGACTGACGAATGTGTTAACTGCTGCTAACACAGCAGACCCAAAAGCCACTGAGACATAAACACATTAGGCTAGGCAAACTTTCTTCACATAACTGCGAAATTTTTCGTGTATGTTAGGGTTCAATAAACCGTCTATTTTTTTCCATTGCTTGAAATAAGATGACCAAGTGGGTCCTTCGGCAACCATTGCTAACAAATTTACAATGGACCCAGAAGCCATCAGAGTTGCGGTAATACAGACAATAATACCTTGAACTGGGTCTGGAGCGTAAACAACGTAGTAAAAAATTGCGCCAACCCACCAAATGCATATTCCGAACAATGACACAATGACCAGAAATAATCTGGTTAACTTCCCCCGAACATTTTTGGAAATGTTGTTCACGTTTTGATCATTGACTTTGTGCATGAAATTGCTGGCAGTTGGAAACAGACCATGGATTCGCATTATGTTTGTCAATGGTTTCAACCCCAAATAGATTTGATCGTGTAAGGACCCCTGAATTACAGGCATTTCTGGAGCAGTCGATGCCATTTCTGCTTACTACGAAGCTATTTCTGCTCTTTATACCAAGTACAATTTTTATTTTTTTCCCAGGTGTTAGTTTCGAGTTATTAAATTTCGGTCAATGTATCGTGAACATTTTGGCTTACATGAATTCGTATGCGGCATCGCCTTTTGCCACAATAAATTAAATATTAATGTTGAGCGTATTATAATACGAAATTCAGCTAGCAATGAAAAAATATCGGTTGCGTTTTTACTTATTATTTGATGACGTGTTAATAGCGTCAATTAAAAGATGGCCTCGGAGAAAAACCAGTAGGGCTTGATGATGAATTTTTAGCAAATATCGGATTTTGAAAAAAAAGTGCAGCGCAAGACATCAAGGTTGTTATATTGAAATTACATGTAGTATGACATGTTGCTTCACACGTTTTTATTCACACGCTGTTTGAGAAATGTCGTGTTTCAGATATTGCACATACATGTAATGTAAATTGGCACCTCGACTACTTGCAATAATAGGGTTCATATCGTCAGGGAAAGTCAGGGAATGTTGATATTTTGCCAATTAAGTAAGGAAAACATTCAAGAACCAAGAAGTGTTGCAGTTGCACGGAAAAATCCAAAAAATAGTTAACTTTATTTGCAACACAACAAATTAACTTCCCGGGTGGAAAAGTTGACTATGGCCATGTATGGGATTATATATGCCATACATGCTCATATATGTGCCATGTATGGACATGTATATGACCATATATGGGGTTTTGAATGCCATATAAGCCCATGTATGGCCATGTATAAAACAATATATGTTGTCTTGAACGCCATATATGACCATTTTTGAGCCATATACATGTATGGCGATGAAAAATACCACGTACTGTATAGCCGTGCTACGTGCATTAACTCTGGATCTGCCTCTGATGCTATCGTCTGTAGAAGCCATGCCTGCAGCTCCAAGCCCTGAGAAGATCCTTTTGTGCCATGAGGACATCATCTCTGCATGG
>JAQGAF010001744.1:0-27978 GCA_034687865.1 Kryphioiulus occultus
CTTTTAACTGTATGGTAGTCTACATACATGTATAATCCTATACTGTAATTTGTCATAAGGGCTGCGCCCATTAGAGCTTCCTTTGTTGTTGTTGTTGTTGTAGTAATTGAAGAAAGTCGATGTAGGTTACTTTTATGCGCAATCCTAGTGGAAATTTCGATCGTTCAAACTCGGACAATTTAATTTCGAGGGAAATTGGATTTGTTCCAAATCGAAAACATGGGGTAACTTTTTTTTACCAAAAAGTGGTGAAATTTATTTATTCTAATGCGAAGGAAGTTAATACTTTCGCTCCAAATCATGTAGGCATACATGTACATGTATACTAAATGTATGTTTAGCGGAGGAAGTTTTTCTTGATTCCTATTAGAAGAAATGACCTTTTAGGGAAGTATACTTTGTTACTAATTCACGATGCTGTTCCAACTACAACGAAGCACTATCGTGGAAGTTCTACTGCATGCATGTACCAAATAGAAACTTGCGTGATTAGAACGAATTTTCGAACGGTTTCGAAAGTTTCTTCGAAAACTGCATATATACCGTACTTGCAGCTTCATCATCAAAAGATGCAAGTACAGTATCATCACCAAAGTGATTTCGTTTTTCTGCGCCAAAGAGGACGCTTTTCCATACAGAGGTTTTTCGTCGAGGTCCTCTAGACGACGCGATTTTTCATATTTAATAATTTTTATTTATTTTTCTAACGAAAATTGAGTTTCGGGCTCTATTGAACGAGGAGCATCCTAGCAGACGAGACCAATTTTTATTTTTTGTAACAAGGTAACAATGCGTCGAATCCTGGCTCCTTCTACTGTAAATAGTTTCTCTGCAAGCAAATATCATCAAAAGTTTTCATTTATCCAAAATTTTAATAACTGGAAAGTTTGCCAGCCTCCGCCTGGACGTCTCCAAACGGATTTTCAACAACTTGACTCGAATTAAGCAAAAAACGCGAGGAAAAGTTTGAGTTTTGGAGGGTTTTTATGTGGATTGCTTTAACCGTTGCACTTCTTCGAGTGGCTCTTTCACGTTTTCCCTAAACAAAATACAGGAGAAAAAATTCGAGTATTTTAATACGAAGTGTTGGGCTCCGAAACGAGAATCCACTTGTCTGATTGAGCTTAGAAAATATTTTTATTTTCATTTTCGAGTGTAGAATTTTTTGAGTTGGTGTACCAACAATCACAACTATACCTGTATACATGTATATATTATTCGAGATATAATCCGAACGTGTTGTAAATGCGGATTTTACAGCGTATAACGTTCCTGCTTGATCAACCGGCGCGATTTTGGTGGTTTTTGAGATTATTTTAAAAACCTTTTTTTAAGTGTAACTCGTGAACCGGTCATCATATTTTGATGCGGTTTGTCGTATTAGATGAAGCATAAAATGCGCAATAAACGCCTTTTATAGCGCGGCTCTACCTCGTATAGTTACAGATAAAACCTACTTCAAGGTGGTAAAAAGGGATTTTTTCGCTGGTCATTCGGCGACTGTTCATCGTATTTCGATGCGCTTTGCGTTAAAGGATGTGGCTCGCGAGCCCGAAGAAACCCCGTATTGGTTGTGCTTGTCTATCATTGGCGGTTTCCGAGTTTTAGCCAAAAAACCTGAAATTTTTTCCCTAGCACATCGACCAATGCATTTGCTCCGTAAGTGCCAATGGTGACCGATTGCAATTCAGCGTACTTTTCTTTCCACAACCAAGATGGCGCCACATTTGATGTGCTTTAATACAACTCCCACCCCCCCCATGCATGAAGTTGGCGATATTTATCTATTGGCTGCTCGACCCGATTATTTTTAATGATCTACGAACTACAAGGCCCGCTCGGTACTCCCTCATTCGAGCATGGCTCTCTCAATGCTCTCTTTTTTTGGCGGGGGGAAGGGAGTAATAAAGATGGCGGACGAGATAAAGAGTCCCCTGCTCCTAAGTAAGGAGAAAAGAAAAAAACTGCTAATAAATATATGACAGTTCCGTATTTCCAATTAGAAGAATTTCGCTCTTCCATCCCATCCATATCTCTCCCCCCTTCCCTCCTGGATCGCACCGGAAGCGGGGTTTGCGCGTGGGAATTAACGGGGAGCGTCGCCGAAAAACCTTTTGAAATTAAAGCCATTTTTTCTTTGAAGCTGGATCAAATGTCGAAACTATTGACCCATTCTTGTCTTGAACCGCAAATTCGAATGAAATCACTTTGTCATTAAAACTCGTTCACGAGAAATTCAAAGGTTCTTTGTAGAAAATCAAAAGAACGGCCTATGTTCTAACATTTCGTTTACGAATTTTTTTTAAATATTTGTTTTTTTTTAAACAATTGATGGAATTCCAACGTTACTTTCTTGAACAATTGATGAAGTTCATATGTTCATATGGAATTCGAACTTTTCGGTTTGGAACGATTAATGGAATTCTAACGAGTGGTGGAATTTGAATGTTTCGTTTTTGAACTGTTGCAGGAATTCTAAACGTATCATTCTAGAACGAGTGAAAGTACCTCCGTTCAGTTTTCTAAAATGTTTTCAAAATACATGTAGCAATTTCACATTTCTCCCATGTCTTTGTCTCTCGAATCCGTTTTTCTAACCGCAAGATGGCGCTCGACTGCTAACGCCCTGACAGGTCGTGACCCCTAGCGGCGACGGCTGGCGCAGGGGGGGTTAGGACGGGAGGATGCGAAAGCAAGATGGCGGCCGGAAGTGGGCGTCGCTCTCCCCCTCCCCCCTGAGCGCGTCTCTGAGAAATGAGCCGTGGCTGCCAATATTTTTTATATTTTTGTTTGTTTGCTCATCGACTGCCGTTGAGGGATCCAATTACGCGCCATTAAGTGACGTCACTGCCAAATAAATTAGGGTTAGTTTTTAAGCCTTTACCGAACCCATTTGGGGTGTTGAGGGGGGGGAGGGGTCTAAGTGGGACGATAAGTGCGTCGAGCCGCTGCACGCTGAGGATACGCGATAATCATTATTGCGATTATTGCCTCCGAAATGATAAAGTGCCTCTTTTTTTAAAAAAAGTGTATTTTTTTCACCCTCTTCTCCTCCACTACCGCCGCTGTCGCAGTTCGTTAGCTGAAAAGTTGCCAAAATAACTCCTTAAAATCCTCGAAATAGATTATTTCCCCACCGGATTATAATTGCCCCGAAATTTAGGGTCGCCCCCTTTTTTCGACTCCCCAACGAGATCCAAAACGCCTTTAATCGTCTCTTTTATTTTACCACGACAGATGGCGCTGCATGTGCGATTCTGTCGTGCCATCAATTCGAGTACATTGTAAAAATATGGTTCTATTTGAAACCACTTTTGTGTTAGGCACTGATGATATTGTGTTAAAAAAACTGCCAATGTCAAAAAATACGGGTCTCGATGGCAAGTTCGAAAATATCGAGAAATTTTTTTTAGAACGTTTTGTTGCTTTTTCGAAAGAGTTCGAGTTCGACATTACGAGTTTGCGTGGAAATGTTTCTTCATCGAAGTACGAAATTGGAATACGAGGTTCCACGTTTAGAACGTTTTTCTCGTTCCAAGTACACTGTACGTGTCACTCAGTCTTTGTATGGTTTTGTCCTGTAAAATTTTTCCAGTTTGGAACCCGTTTTGGGGTTACCAAACTGTTCCAATTCCAAAAATGTACAGTTTATGGCCTTTTATTTTATCAGAACTATCGCCATAGCTTCTCAAAGTTTTTCCTTCACTATACCGAAAAACCGCTAATACTGTATGTGTATCAGAAAGTTTTTGTTACCCAATTTACATGTACTGTAGGTAGAATACGATTACGATGTATTCATCTTTTATTATAAGCAAAATGATTAATCTGATTTTTTAGAATGTTGGTATACACTGACCACGTATTTCAGAGTACATATACGTTTTATTCTAGTTTTACAAGGAATTTTGATGTGTATTTTGAGGTGTGTCGTTATCCAATTTTTACCCAATTTCGAGTAATTTACCCAGGTTTGGGATGCAGTGGTTTATACATGTAGGTTTCAAACCTTGAAACATTAAGGGAGTACCAAAAAGTACAGCAATCTTTATTGTTACAAATAATAAGCTGAAACTTTAATTGGAACGTTGTGTGCACGTGGGTACTGCCAACAATTAAGTAAGCACAATTCACAATGGCTTTGCTATCACAAATATCCTGCAGGTTCCCAAAAGATCTAGTCGAGAAACTTTCAAATAATACTACAACCTTAATTGGACAATAAATTCCAAAAAGTAAGCGTCATCTAGTGGCACAGCAATTAATGGTCTTGCTGTCAGAAGTATATAGTTTCTAAAACAGCTGAAATTGTGTTTATCGTTCTAGGACATACGCAAGGTGGTGGCGCCACTGTTGAAGAGCTTCCAATTCGAAATCGACAACTTGTCCAAACGCAGCAAAGCAGCCGAAGCCGCCTTCCTCAATGTCTACAAGCGTATCATCGACGTACCAGGTAAGCAATCGATCCATTATCGTTTTTTATTTCAGCCGGAAGCGGGGGTTGGAGGGGGGACGGTTGTTGGGGACTTCCGGCTGCGTCTTTTGTTGGCCGCCATCTTGCTAGCGGTACAGTAGCCTCGATCTACAGTATATGTGTCGATGCGAAAAGAGTTATCTGATCTGGTCGCTTGATCAAGCGTTACCTATCGGGCCCGGCCCACTTCCGCTTCGACTCCACTGACCCACAATGCCTATGTGTTGGCCGAGGATTCGATTCGCATCGTTCGAATTTCAAGGTTTTTGTTTCTCATTCCCCTATCTCACCACCCCCACCTCCCCATCTCAGTTTCGGTTTCCGATTTCAAAAATACATGTAGAACATTTTTGGTTTAGTTCTAAATTCACCAGAAATTAGAGTTTTCTGTTCGATCCGTGATATCGAATCGAACAGAATTGGAATTTGGAACGACTTTTTGTATTTCTGTCTGTTCGTTCCAAACTTCTCGATTTCCAATTTGGTATACATGTACATGTATTTGCCATAATGGATCGTCTTTCAAATTTTCATAACGTCAACTTTCGAATATCATTGGTTCCTCATCATTCCAGTGTGGAATTATTGTGGCATATGTTATTGTTCGCTAACATTTCATGATTTCCAGTATGATTGTCACATTGCTTTTCTTCGTTCAAGTTTCCATAACGTCCAATTTGGATCTTCATTTTTTCGTCAACATTCCAGTTTGGAATTAGTGTTTCCATGGTTTCCAATTGGAAATAATTTATATATTGGTTGTTTGAAATGATTGTTACATTGATGATTTATCGTTAAAATGTTGATCACTTCCAATTTGCAATGATTTTTATTTTGGTTATTTAACGTTCAGATTTCCATCATTTTCAATTTGGAATGTCATTTGTTCTTCATTTCAATTTTCATAATATCCAGTTTACAATAATTATCATATTGTTCTTCTTTCAAATTATATGATACATGCATACCCAATTTTGAAGGCTACACACTGTTCATGTACACGTATTTCCAATTTGGAACTACTGTATTTTCAATTTTATTTTCGTCCGATTTTCCCAACTAATACCGAATTTCAAGTTCGTTCTCGTTCTGATTTCCCCTTGTTCATTCTCCCGAGTTTTCGAATTTAAAATTAGAACGCGGTGACCTTCGATTTTCGACTGAAACGGTTATAAAAAAATGCAGCATCGAAAAATTGAAGGTCGTGACATTCAATTCCTTCTTTACCCCCTTTTTTTTGCTTACAAATGTTTTAGAGAAAAAAGGAGAAAAGAAAAAAAAAATCGACATCGAGCAGCAAGGGTTAGACTGCTTTCTATTTGCGATTTTCCGCTTTGGGTAATTGAATGAGGGGCGCCCTTTTTTTAATGGCGCCACGCTTTACCGTAAGAGAAGCACACAAACGCGGTTTCACTTTCTCCCCGCTCTAATAACGGCGGATTAAAATCAAACACAGACGATGACAGAGTCGTTTTTCGATGCCTGTTTTTTTAGCGCCTTTTTTTATCGTTCGCCTGCCTTTAGGCACTTTTTGTCTGATAATAAGATTTTAATCGAATTGATCCGATTAGTTCCGTGTCGCGATCGTCGCTTTAACCTGCCCGGTTTTTACTACGCTTTCGTTCGTACATCGTTGGTGCGTGGCGCCACCACAGATGCTGCTTCTATTATGTTATATAGGAGGAGTCCACAATCCCCGTTTAATCTTTCTGGAGTCCCTGAAACCAACCTTGCGATGACCTGTTGAGAATGAGAGGATGCTTGTCGTAACTCGAAACGCCGTATATTTCGTTTGGTTAGTCGTATCCCGTCGCGAATTGTTTCGTTGGACAGAGCGTTCGAAAATGAAGATACCCTTAATTTACTCGGCTCATCTATCAAGAACAGTTTCCGAGTTAGGTTTGAAATACAACGGAGCAGCTACCAGGTTCACGTCGCCACTCCGAACTCCATAACTCGCGTTCGGACGCTCATATTTCGACCAGGTTTGCTGCTTCGGACAGAGTTGGAAACGCAGAAAGAGCACCTCATTGGACACGTCAAAGTATATCTAGTACTTTTCGAGTTATTGTCGAAAAATGACGCTAGCACTACATTTAGTACGCCGCCACTCCGAATGGCGTAATTCGCGCTTCGTACTTCGTATTTCAACTGGATTGTCTCCATCGCAAAGCCCATGAAATTGCCTAGAAACCACTAATTTGTTTTACTTGCCTATCTCAGGTAGTTGCAGAGTTACACGCTCGTGATTTCTGGAACAACTTCTGCTGAAACGCGCTGGCGCCGCCATTTTTTCGTTCTGTTTTCGAGGATGCGTGTCACCCACTTCCGGTGCGCTAATTCGCCGGTCAAGTTTTCCTCTTTTCTTCGCCCACTGACCGGCTGTCAGAAGCTGGTCGGTGCGGCGAGGCCCTTAGGTGAGATTCTCGTCGCTGATTGACGGGTCATTAGGGCTAGAGGCGGGCCGTATTAGCAGCCATTTTACCCGACAGGAATGTTAATTGGGGGCGCTGCGGGCTGTTTGGGCAAAAAATAACCGAGGAAAAAAGATGAGTGAAAAGTGCCAAAAAAACAAAAAGCGAAATTCATCTCTCTTTTCTTCAGCAGCAAGCGGCCTCTTTTGGGCATATATTATAATCTGCATACAACAGACCCGGTCGTAACAAATACTGTCTAAAGTAATCACCACTCTAAACAAATATTAAGTTGTTTCCGAGGATATTAGTTTAGACAGGTACAGCGTCAAATTATACACGCAGTATCACATTTAATGTGCTGCTGTAATTTTCTTTGCAGGACATGTATCAGTTTTGGCACTTTACCACTTTTCTGTATGATATGCCAATTTTCTAAGCTGCACCTACACTGTACATGTACTTTTTCTAGTCGTTACATGCACACATTTTCTTCGTGACACATTATACAGTACCACATTTTCAGAAGCATCCAAGATTTCCATTCGTCAAATTTGACAGTTCAGATTTTTTTTCGAACTTGCAATGTTTGCTTTCGAGTCAGTTTCGTCGCAGGTAGCGTTTTTTATGCCATAGTTTCCTCGTGGGGGGGTCAGGGGGTGGGGATGAAAAAGTGGGGTATAAAAAAACCGTTCTGACGACTTTCTTCCTCGACTTCATCGTCGTCACCCTTTTTTTTCCCACATTCAATTTTTATGATCTGATAATGTAGAACAGTGGATAATTTTTTAAAGAGCACGTCTAATAAGTAAATGATATTAGTCGGGAGGGGGGATTCGGGTTATTGAGTTAGGAGTGGGGGTGAGGAAGTGTGTGTGTGTAAAAAAGAAATAATCAGAAGATGATGCCACTGATGAAGATGAGCGACAAACAGAGTTGAAGAGGGAGGAAAGGGGGTGAGGGTGACGAAGAAGAAGGCGATAGAAACCGTGGTGAAAAAACCGGGGGTGGGGAGATGGGGTCGAGTAAAAAAGCGAGGGGTTTTTAAAAAAGATGTTTATATCCGTCATAATTTGCGGGGGTGAGGAGGTGAGGGGTGAGGTTGCTCGTCATTTTGGTTGACACGAACCGAACGAAAAAGACTCATTAAAAAAGCGAGGGGGTGAAGCGCGTGTCAATCCCCACCCCCACCTCTTTTGTTTCGAATTACCCCCCTCATTTTCTGCATATTAAACGCCGTAATCGCTGATATAAAAATCTGTCGGCGAACGCGTTTCGACAGCCGAACGAGTGCGACGTCGTAGCTGTCTGTCAGCTGAGGGGTTAAAAAAAATTGGGTGATAAAAAATTTGGGGGTAAAATTGCGGAATGAAATTAAGAACGATAAAAACGATGCCAGCTTAGACGGTTTTGTTAACGATTGGGGGGGGCGGGGGTTGGAACAGCGATGTTCTAGAACAGTGCTGTTGTAGAATTAAGAACGTTGGCGGCCATCTTTAGGGGTGGGGGCGCGACCAGTTGCTTCTAGAATTGTATCATAGTTGGGATTTGATTTTTAAAATTATTAAGGTTGGGGTTTACTTTGATCGCATTTCAATGTTGGGATTTGAGCTTGAATCATTTAGTGGTTCGGATCGTTCGGCGTGATCTGGAATCAGGTCGTGGTTAGGATTTGATCTTGGATCTTATTATGGTTGGGGTTTACTGTATTTTGATTATTTTTGAAAGTTTGGATTGAGTGGTTGAGATTTGCTCCTGAATCCTTTCGTCGTTCGGACGTGATCTGGAACAAGGGCGTGGTTATGATTTGATCTTGAAATTTATCAAGGTTGGGATTTTACGTGTACGTTGATTGCACTTCTAAGTTGGAATTTGATGTTGAAACATATTGGTTTAGATTTGCTCCTGAATCATATAAGGTCATGGTTAGGATTTGATCTTGAATCTTAATAAGGTTGGGATTTTGATTTATGAACGTCAAAGTTGGGTTGATTGAATTTGAAACGTATTGTGGTTTGGATTTATTTTTGCTGATGCTTTAAAATTGGGATTTGCTCCTGAACCATATCATGTGATGGTTGGGATTTGATCTTGAATCCTTTCGTGGCTTGGATGTGATTTGGAATCATGTCGTGGTTAGGATTTGGTCTTGAATCCTATCTTGCTTGAGATTTCACGTGGAATCTTACAGGTATAATGGTTGGAATTTAATTTGATGACGCTTAAAGGTTATGATGTAATATGAATCATAAACTTGTTAGGAGGAGTAACCTGAAGGTTGTGATTGGTTCCTTATGAAGTGTCAGCTTATCCTGGTTGGGATTTACTTTTGGGACATCACGGTTTTGATTTGAACTTGAATCAGCTTTTCATGCGATGCTTATGATTTGCTCTGCAACCTTCTCGTGGTTGGGATTGGGGAAGACCAGGAAGAATCCCGGTCGGTATAAGCATCCCAGTTGGGATTTCATAACGGTTGGGATTTATCCAGAATCACCTTTGGAATGTCCATGATCGCCCATTAAGGCCGATGCCGGTTTTTCTCTACACCGTATCTATGACGGTTAGGATTTGACGATATGCTCAGGGACGCGATACCAGCTCCCCCATTGGCTTTTGGGCGACCATTTTGTCCGCTTTATCAAATCGCCATGCATCGTGGGGGAACCATGGGGGCCGAGGGGACCTTGAAGGGGTGGGGGCCATTTGCATATTCGTTCTGTATGGGAATCTGACGCCAGACTCTGATGATGCATGACCGGAACCCCGACGCCATTATGCAAATATTTCCAAGATGGCCGCCAGGGATCCTCCCTTAACAGTCCTGCCCCCTCCAGGGACCTATATCGCTGTTGACGCTTCACTCCTCGCGTGACATTTAACTCTTTTGCCATTGGAAACGAACGACTTCCGGTTGACTTTTTTGCGTCACCCCACCCCCCGGTACCCCCTGGACCCCCGAAAAGGGATTTTTATTGCTTATCGGTCGATTGCTCGTACGCAGAGCCCATTAACCCCTCTCTCCAAAAATGTATCCATGCGCATGACTCATTTAACCCCTCTCTTTTTACTCCCACCCACCACCTCCTCCTCACATGGGCCGTTAAAAAGACACGATGATGACCCATGTATACTTCCGCCACTCGCCATAAATATATTTCCGTGCATTTGCATGCGTAATCACGCCCCTATTTCTTTACCCCCAATACATCCCCCCCCCCCCCAGTTTATCCCCCTCTTTAAGCGATCGCCAGACGTTTGGCAGGGAAATGCGGCTCCTTTCAAGCCGAGTAACTCGGAAACTGCTTTAGATAGACAAGCTGTGTCAAAGGTGTGTTTCTTCGTCACCTTTCGCTCGGTGTAGCCCGAAAGGTGTCGCCAGAGTCGCTCCAGGAAGGGGGCGAGATAAACGCAGAAATATCAGAATTTGTTCAGTAACTCGGAAACTTCTTCAGATAGACAAGTAGTGTGAATGGGGGTTTCTTCGTCACCTTTCGCTCTTTCGAATGGTGTAATCGCAATCGATGTACATGTAGCACAAAGGGTGTCGCCACAGTCGATCAAGGAAGGGGCCCGGATGAGCAATGACATTCCAGATTTTGGTCAGTAACTCGGAAACTACTTCAGATAGACAAACGGTGTTAGTGGGGGGTTTCTTCGTCACCTTTTGCCCTTTCCAACGGTGTAATCAGCATCAAACTAGCACGAAGGGTGTCCAAACAGCAGCCCAAGGAAGTCATGAGCTATGTTACTGAATGCCAAACTTTGTTTAGTAACTCGGAAACTGCTTGCGATGGGCCGGTGTAGGTTTTGTGGAACGAACATTCAACTGTGTAGACCCCCCTAGACGCTCGAAACGTCTTTTCTAGTTAAAGCTTAACCAATAAATGTCGGTCGAGGATTTAGGCCTCATTAGGGTTGACACCTGATAATTATCTCAATTAGCCGCCAGGGGCACCCCTTACCGTCCCCTCACCCCATCCCATTACAAAACCAGTTCTGGAACGCGACGATGGCCGCTCGCAGAGCCACCCAGCGAGCGGGTTATCAAACCTTTTTTTTTAAATTTCATCAATTTTGGCATTTTTTTCGGTTTTCAATCCTGCTTAAATCTTGACTGTTTTCTAATTTAGAAGTCTTTTGAACTTCAATTTTTTTTTCCAACTTTTTGATTCTTTGTTAAATTTCACTCTTTTATTATCATTTTTGTACCCGTTTTTTTCTTTATAATTTTCGTCGTTTTTTTGTCTGGAGAAGCGGATTTATGTTTGGGGGGTTCGCCCTTGAATGGGACGGTCTAGGTGGCGCTGCTGACCGGCCAGCAGCCAGGGTGGTCTGCGGGGTACCCATTGTCCGTTGTCTTTAATTTCGCTGCTATTTATTCATACCAGTGTTTTGGTGACTCGTTTTAAAACATAAAAAAAATGAAAAAATCCGAGAAGCCTAGTTTCGTGATGAGGGAATTTTTTTTTCTGGTATTTTGGTTTTTTTCGTGCCCTAGTGGTCCAGACAAGATCTCCAGTTGTTTTACGGGACAGTCGCACGAACGCAGTGGACCACACACAAAATAAACCTACCTCCACCCTAACCCCCCTCCCCTCCCCCCCAAACTGACTCAAAAACAAAAAAAACGCCCCCATGTTGTCTATTTGAAAACGGATTAATAACCAATTTTCGAGCATTTTTTCTCCTTTTTTTGGGTCTTCCTCAAAAAACGGTAAATTATTGCCTCACGAAAATAGATTGTTTTTGAGCTGGCCCGAAATAAAGCGTAAGTAGGCCGCCAGTTTCGTTTCCGATATTTACGGGTGGGACACGCACTAAAGACACCCCCCGCTTATTTTTCCATCACTTTCTCGCATTCCAACACACTTTTTTTAGAAACTCGGAAGAACTCGCCAAGTACGCGATTGATAACGATACAATGTGATAATGAGACTTGTTCCTAAAATTGGAAAGGGTAAAGAAGTGATACATGATTATGTACTATTGTAATTATCACTTGTCTACCACAATCTATCCTACATGTATAGTCAAAGTTCGATACTCGAACTGCTACATTTAACTAATTTGTTTTTATGTTATAATAAGTTATGGTTGTTTTTGTTGGGGATTAGGGGCACCCGGATTTCCCAAAAGGTACCCAAGTACGTTTAATATTGTGACAGAAAATCGAACGTTTGATATTTTTGACAGTGAAAGGTACCTTCGAAGGTTCGTTTTCGAATTTTTCATTTTATCGACAGTGGAAGGTACATTCGAAATTAAGTTTGGTTTCGAAAATTGGAACGTTCGATATTATTGACAATGGAGATAAAACGTTCGATTTTATTGACAATGGAGATAAAACGTTCGATTTTATTGACAATGGAGATAAAACGTTCGATTTTATTGACAATGGATATAAAACGTTCGATTTTATTGGCAATGGAAGGTACCATCGAAAGTTCGTTTTCTAAAATTAGAACGTTCGATTTTATTGACAATAGAAGGTACCAACGAAAGTTCCGTTTTTCAAAATCTCGAACGTTCGAAGAGAGTTCGGTTTAGCGTTATAAGGTCTTGTCTGAACTATCTGATCCCTGCCAGATGAATCGAGTACATGTACACGATAAATAGCAGGTTTAGGAATGGTATACCGAACGGATGGTACCCGTTTTAATAAATCTTTTGTTTGGCAACTTATGGTTGATGGGGAAGATCCTGTATGCTTTAAATTTTTTTTTTGGCAATTGAATTCAGCCTCATAAAAAAGTCTCCCAAATTAAAGGATGAACCGTTTTGGTATAAAAGCCATGTGCATGATCGGTACGGCTGCATCAGGGAACAGCACAAAAGGCCATTCCCGGAAAATCGCGTCTTATTCGACGTTAATTACTTTCTCCGTCCTACGATCAATTTTCGTGGGGGCCTTCGAGTGCCCCCTGCCGGGATGATTGCGATAACAAAAAAAAAACACTATTTGGACCCGCAATTAACGAGACGGGCCTTCGAATGTATATACCACGGGCAAAATTAAAAAAAATCAAATTGGTCAGTTTTTTGCGTCCGATTCCACCCCATCATCAAAGAGCCAAATTTTGACTCCCAATTTCCTCAGCCTCAGATTATCCGCCGATTATGCTTTCAATTCAAAAACATGGCCTTCCCCTCGAAAAAAAATTAATAACTAATAGTAATAACGGGAGCAAATAAGGTAATTATTGGGCCCGGGGTAGGGGGGTAAAAAACTCCCCCTCGGTGCCTTACCCGGCCGCGGCTCGCCAGGGGGAGTCCGCTAATGAGGCTCGGTGAGAGTAATTACTCCCAGACAGGGATATCAATCTGGCAACACTGTCATTCGCGCCTCACTCACCTGCTCTGCCCAACTTTCCTTTGTGTTTGCTCATGGGGGGGAGTACGTACCCCCGTCACGGTGGTGACACCTCTTTTGTTATCGGCCTCTGTCGCCACCTGGGCGCGAGCTCTAAAAGCTCGATATAATGTACGTGAGAATGTAACGTGATATATTAGCATGTTTTAGCATGTCATATGGTTTTCAAATAAACAAATAACGTTTGGCACACCCTACACTCTAAAAGCAGGGTCATCTTACGATCAAGCGTTCACTGGTCATCATGAACCTAATCTTAAACCTTGCAGTCACCTAGTATAACCCTGCTGTCACCGAAAAGAAGAAAATAGTTTCAAAGAATTATAGAACCTTTTTTCAAATTTGAAAATTTGAAAGGTGTGGAATCGCGTTATTTTCCCCATGAAAATTTAGAATGCGGGAATTAATTGAATGTGATAAGGGAAAAAATCTAACAAAAAATGTCTCAACAGTAATATGGTCAAGTGTAATTCTACGTGTGAATTTCGGCATCGATGGTAATGTGGTATTAAAACACGTTACGTATTTCGTTCCCCTTTTTAACCATTTAAACGTTGAATGAAAATTTTAGAGAACAATTTTTATTGTTCAAATACACTATAATAATACAATTGCCTTCGGAAATATAAATTCAATTTTCCTAATGTATTGGGTATTTACTTCATCTCCACCATAATACCCAAGACTCACCAAGGAAAAACGCGATAATTAAAAAAAACCTGGTAGATAAACATGTTGACTAACCAGTGACGCCACGTTGGTAATTAAATAAGTGAACAGACTGCTTTGACGATTTTTGCAGTGCATTGTTGGAGCACTCGAATTTATACAGGGTGTGTAGCAGTACTGTTTAATGTACGTACCATGTGCTGTATAGAACATACACCGATGCAGTCAGTAATACTGTCGATATCAACAAATTTCAACAATATTACTGACCGCCCACAACAGATGCAAACGACATGTCGTTTCAGTGTTACAGGATGCACCACGCCTATAAAGATTTTACAAAATTGTAATGATACGTTTGATTTTTTTGAGGAGGTGAGAGTGGGAAGGGTTATTGTTTTTCGATGACATCAACATCTATACCGAACTGTGTTTAAACGGTATTGTTGTCGCATTTTTTTATGGCGTAAAAAACTGGAATTGATGATGACGCGGGCCTAAGCGCGCTCCCGTCTACCATTCGTTGAATTTTGTGAGAAAAAGCAATCTTTTTAAGTGAGGCATTTTCGGGGGTGTGTATAAAAATGGGCCGCTAAAACTGTTTACGCCGATGCGAACGCTCGCCTCATATTTAATACTATAAATATATTCCGGCCCAGGCCTAAGCAGTTTAAAAGCTGAACATCGGAGATATTATTCGCGAATGGCCGATTTGCCTATACGTGTATGCAAAACGTTTCGGGTCGTTGTTGGTTGGGCTTTTTTTCAATATTTAAATAGTAGAAATATATCAGAATTTCAGTCACATTTTCGGGGGCTTAACATTTAGGCGAAATTGCGGGCGACGACGACGTCGAAAAAGCGCCTTCTTTTTATGGACGCGCTTAAGATGGCGGCCAGGCGCCCCATGCACACCCACCCTATACCGTCATATGCAAATCAGCCCCTTGCGCTTAAGACTCTCTTCGTCCCCATGCAGATTGCCCTGCCGTCAATGACCAATGGACAAGCGGCTCGAACGATTTTTAACCACCGACGATATCTTTCCCATATATACAGTAAATGCACGTTTCTTGGTTTTAGTCAAATCTTACTTTTACTGTTTTCTTCCCTCTTTATTTTTTTGTAGAAACTTGCAAAATGGAACATGACGACTTCAACGTAATGGGTACCCTGCACGGCTAGTAATACTGTCAATTCCAAGAAATACGGACTGTAATTACTGATCGCGTGATGGACGCAATACTGAAGGATTGATGTTCCATTCTCGTTACTGACGAATATCCGGATTTTCGGATAAGTTACTGTCAGTGTCGGAATAATGACAATATCACTGACCGTATAGAGTCGGCATTAGAAGCCAAATCGAGAATTTGAATTCGAACGCGATATGGGCATGTGTATGATTTTGAAAAATAGCTGAAATTCGAAAGGGAGCGAAATTCAACTTTCGAACTTTTCTGTTCTATAAATTTGAAAAAATAATTAAGTTCAGCTTTTGATGCTACAGAATTCCAAATTCGAAATAGTTGTGTGTTCGTTTAGCTACAATCAATACAGGTATAGAGTTCAAATCGAAGAAAATTACCAGACAGTTTGGGTTTGATCAGCGCTGCATGATAATTTTTCTTGAAGTTTTCTTAGAACTTTTGATGTTATGACATAACAGGATTCCCTACGGGCCCAGACCTGGAAAGCCTGGATTTGTGAGGGAAAATGTACATGCCTGGAAAAGTTAGGGAAAATGGCTACTTTGAAAAAGTCGTAGAAATTCGATTCACTATACAAACTGTATAGCTAATTATTGGCTATAGCAGAAATCTGAAGTTTTGAGATAAAATTCTGTGGAGGAAATCAATAATTTGCTATTTCCTTTAGTGGTCAGGGATATTTGTTTCAAAACCGCGAAAGTCAGGGAAGTTGGCAATTTCATCTCTGTGAGAAATCTGTATAAAATCATGCAGTGTTCACTCTGTCAACCTGTCTATAACGACCATTCACGCCAAGAAGACTGGGGGTGGGACTGTTGTATAACATAGACTAAAATGGCGTTAGTGGGGGGTAGGGGGTCAAAAGGTCGACGTTTTCAATGTTACTTGGTGCTTCCCATGCAGCCATCGTTGCCGGTCTCGCCACTTGATGGCGCTCTATAGCCGTTTCTCTGAATCCACTCGATCCAGTCCTTTCATATCGCTGATGCAAAATGTAGTAGTGAGTGTTTTCTGAAAAATGAGTCTCGGGGCCAAAATGCTCGGTAAATTCGGGTCATTTCCGCTCGGTCGCTCGCGAATTACTTACGAGCATCGCGTCCGACGCTCGCAACTCGCCTCCCATCGATTATTCCCTCCTTTAATTCAACGTTTAAATCCGTCTTTAGATGCGACGCCATTTTCCCTTTGCCTAATATATTTGCGCATCAGCACGCTGACTGCCCTTTATGCAAATTAAATGGTTCGGAATAAGGGAAAAAAAGATGAATTTTTGGCTAAAAAATAAATAAAATTGCACGCGAGCTAGGGTTCGGGGCGTTGGTGTCCACCCCCGACATTTTGACATGTTTTTGAAAAGTTTCCGTTATCGCAATTATCGCCAGTCCTTGTTATTTCTAAACTTTTATGGTCCGCACGACGTTGGATAGGTCGTCATGGCCGGATTATTTAAATATATGAAAATCCAATGAGACGAAGGAGGAGAAGAACGCAATTCGGGAGGGGGAGGAGAATGAGAGAAAATCCGTTTGTTGGGAATTATTTTTCGACGTTATTCACCCATTTTAAGCTCGATTCCTGTATACTGTATGTGTATACATGGTACATGCTTTTAGTTAACAAGAACTTCTAGAACGTTGAAAGGAACGCGTCACTTGGGAAGGACTTCTGACGAAAAAAGAACGTACAGTATCTCACTAAAAAAGAATTCCTCCCTTAATTTAAAAAGAACACTTCTCGAATTCAAACAATTAAAAAGAACGACCTGAAAAAGGAATGAAAACAATGAAAACGTCCATGTACAGAAAGGAACTCTTTTCCTTATTTGAAAAAGACTGATTTCATTGATTTCATCGAAATCGTCCATGTAATGAAAACGAATGTGACAGTGAAAATAAACTATCGTGACAAAACGACTTAAAAAACCAAGTTGTGATTAAAATAGACACGTCTCATTGAAAATCGATTACAATATTTTGTAAAAAAAAAGACCACTACTTGACTGAAATGAAGTCGTCTTCTCGTTGTAAAAATAACTCATTTCGTTTAAAATGTAAACACTACAAATAAAACTCCTCCTTGAAACGAATGATTCGCATATCTGTAGAACTAGATAAAACTTACTCATAAAACAGGTTTCCAACGACTTTTTATTTTATTGAAATTGGGTTGACACATTGGTTGGAACATTGACATTTGATTGATTATGGGTTGGAATGTTAAAATTCGAATGGTATAGTGATTGGGATATTGAAATTGGACTGGCGTATTGATTGGGATATTTAAATTGGATTTGTTCATTGATTGGAGTATTGAATTTGGTTAAGCATTGTGATTGGGATATTGAAGTTGGATTGGTATATTGATTGGAGTATTTAATTTGTATAGTGATTGGAAAAATTTCTTCTAATGAAAAACAATTCATCATAAAGCACACTATTGTTCATCCCTTTCACGATTATGTGTTTAACTAGCAAGTGTACTTTATGATAAATCGTTTTTCATTAGAAGAAATATTTCCAATGAAGTGTTCCTTTTCACTATTTTTCAATATTCCAATCATGATGCACTTACTTTGAAATAGAACGCGTCTTACGGAAAACAGCATTCTTCATTAAAACGAATTCTTCCGACGAAAAAAGAACGCGCTTTACAATGGAAAAAGAATTCCGTCAGTCATTAAAAAGAACAGTTCGCATACACTTTCTAAATTGACGTCTATCAAAGATTGTCAACTGCTACGAAAACGGCCATATCGATACCGTTCTAAAGTCTAGAGGACGCTTCTTTCAAAATGGCCCCCGCGGGGTTCTGGACCCACCCGAACCCCCACCCCCCCCCTTAAAACAAACGACACGAAGCCTATGAATTACGGCTGAAATCTGGCTCCTCTGAGCCCTATATGCCGACGAAATAAATAAAAAACAAATACAATTTGTAGAAAAATTGGACAAATAACTCGATTCGCGTGGCGGCGCGCGGCCATCTTGGGACCCTCCGACCGGTCTTAATTTCCCATTCCAATAGAACGGGAGGGGGAGCGGCGATTGGCTGGGGAAAACAAAAGCGGAGAAAAAACGACCCATTATTTTTTGGACCCGGGTTTCAGGGGCAATTTTATCTGAAATTTTTATTTGGCGTGAAATTAACATCCGGCGTCCTGGGGCCTTCGAGTGGCCGAAGGGCCCCTGCAACGAGCCCGAGTTACGACCCAATTATAAGGCGAATGGGCAAAACGTTTCAAATATTAAACGCGAGACGCTGTATCCGGGGACGCGTTTAATTAGACCAGAACGCGGCAAAGGGCAACTGGATTTAGTGGGGCCGCTACCGACTAGGACACCAGGGGGGGGGGGGGGTCAAGTCGCCTCATTTGCGTACAAATCCAATTTCCCAGCGTCCTCTGAGATCTTAAACAGACGATTCAGAAGAAATGCGATAAAAAGCTGATTTCGGATAAACAACTGTCCTCCCGATTAACCGGAATCGCCTGCGTTTGTTAGAGGTTTCGGTACCACGTGATATCGAACGAGACGAAATCAGATCACGCGCTGAAGCATCGTTCTCACGATTCAACATGTTTCGCTCAATTTTCTGTTGAAAGCCTGTTGAAACGTGAGAACACGCTTTCGACAAGAGTTGATCAACTATTTACTGAAGCGATGAAGTTGACCACCCTTCACCTTTTGGCAGGGCCGTGCGCATGGGGGGGTTAGGGGTTAACCCCTCCCCCCCCCCTTGAGAACAAAAGATGCAAAAAATTTATGAAATATTCGTAAAATTTCAAAGAAATATTGCAAAATCCATCATTGTAATTTTCGTTTGGACTTTCAACAGTTTTCAAATCGTTCCATTTGAAGCACGTGAACAAAACAAAATTCCAAAATGGCATTCAGAACCATCTTCAACTGTAAGTTGTATGCATTTGGGTTGAAACGTCTGAACCGAAATTGAACAATTCTTTATCAGCATTTATCGATCAGTAATTGTTGATCGACAAAAGATTTTGACTCGTGAGAAATTGGCTTTAGCGATAACAGCTGTTTTTAAAATTCGAACGCACATACCATCGTTCTAGCGTTCGAAATTTTAAAAAGTGTATTCTAATTCCCAAAAAGTTCCTTTTTTAAGGTGGAGCTATAAGGGCTTTGGATCGATTCGAACGTGCGTGCAAGCGTTCGAAATTTCGAATCTGAAGTGGTTTCGAATTCGAAAACACTTCCATTTTTGAGGGTGGCTGCTATGGGAAGGTAAGAGGGGGTTGCAATGATACAACAACCTTACCTTTCTTTATGCTCGTATGCATTCATTCAACATATGCACGCATCAGAATTTCGTTGAATTTCGCTTCAGGGGGGTGAAAAGCAGCAGCATTTCACGTGAAAACGCTCTTTTTTTCTCCTCCCTTTCTTATCACCAACCCCACCTTCACCACCCCCCGAAATTCGCCGTCAAAACGTCTTTCGTCGTCTTCGCATTTTCGCAATTTTCGTCCCATCGGTGGATACGCGCCATCGATATAGGGCGAAGCGCTTGACGCCATGGCTCAGAAATGGGAAAAATGCAAAAATTTCAATTATACTATGCAAACTAGCAGCCATTAGTGGAGTATTTTAAGTTGAAATGATTGCCAGGGAGGGAGTTATTAAAGTGAGGGAGGGTGGGGGGGAGGCTCTTCAGACAAGCTTTTTTGCGTTTTCTCTCCCCCACTTCGCGCTTATAATATAAACAAATCAATGTTGAAATTTGTTCCGAAGCTATGAAAAGACATCCTGAATAATAATATTATTTACCCGCCTACCCCCACACCCCACCCGCCATTTTGGGCCTCCCGGGGGGGAGGGGAAGACGGGGGTTTATCCAATGCGGAGAATGCGGAATTTTGATTTCAGGCCGATTTTGAAATTGCAACTGACAATGTTAAATGCCGAGTGCGAAAGTGTATGGCGAATTTTCGTCATGTTCGCGTCATCCGGCTTTGCAAAAAAAAAATTAAATAAACCTGCAGGGAAAATGCAATAAGATCGCATATAAATACTAGCAGTGGTATTTAAAAGACGCGTTTCCCGCCCTATAAGTGAAGTAGTTTTCAAGAATTGTCGAGTTTTTAAGGTTGTGAAAATGGAACCTCGACTGTTTTTGACAATGTTAAGGAGTCATCAGAACGTTTTAAGGGTGTAAGGTCGTAAGGGGTTCTCAATGAATTCTATTTAGAGTACACTGAGTGTACATGTACTGTATATATTGTCGCTCTTAATAGTCATGTGTATAAAGGGATCTTCAATATATACGTACTGAGAATTGTTAAGGGTGTTTTGGATTCCTCAGTTTATGGTTTTAAAAGAGTGTATTAAAGGTTTTTCAAGAGTGGGAATGGGTTGCAGATAGCAAAAGGATGTGAAGGGGTCCTCAATATCTACATGAATAAGGAATGTAAAATGGACGTTCAGTCCCAAAAATATGATGAGCACCATCGATTTTTCATTTAACTAACTTTTCACTCATGTGTGCAGTGTATTTAACAGTTACATATACGTTCTCCCGATAAGAACTTTTCCATGATGAACAAAGAAAAAAGAATTGTATATACTTGCGTCTCGATCAAATTAGATACAAACTTTATTAAAAAACAAAGATGCACTACGTTTCGGAGAGTTAACTCCTTCTTCAGGTGCGACTATAAAATGAAATCCAAATGATTTTGGGAACAGACATTTTTCATAAAAAACAAGGGCTAACCATGCCCTAAATCGTCGAGGCTTAGGACCCAGACAATAAATTTCTTAGCTAACTTGTTCTATTTCTTTTTCGAACACCATGCCTTCGTTTTCACTTTCGATCGCGGAAGGAGGTGAGGTTTGTTTGTTTTTGGAACTCGAACTGCCACTCTTTTTCACTTTTCGAACGCCGTTATCACCACCACATGTTAATAAAAAAGAACGAAGGATGCGGTGTTCGAACTTGGTGGTTCCCTCGAACCGGTTGCTGCGTTTTCGTGCTTTTGGATGTAAATGAGGAGGTGGCGGCCACGTAGCTTCAGCGTCGGGGGTTCGAGGTGTAAACAAATCGAAAGCTGGTATAATCAGCGTCGTTATCGGCTAATAAATTAGCCAATAAGTGTTAAGTTGACATTAATTTAATGGGCCGGGTGAGCAGCGTTTAAGCTTCGGGAAGGGAAAGAAGACGAAGAAGAAAAAAAATAGCGAAAGATTGATTTTTCTTGTTTCTTCGCTGATACATTTCGGATAGGAGAAGCCACGCAGCCTCCAGCCGAAATTAACCTCAAACCGGATTTCGATAATGGCGTAAAAAATATCAAAAAGAGCGTACACCAAATTTACGGATCACTTAGATTGCCCGAAGCCACTTAGGCGCATGATAGTTATAACGGAACGATTGGAACAATTATTTTGTTAAATAAGAAGGCAGTTATAAGAATAAGAAATAAGAAGGGCCCTGCTGAGAATTATAAGTGTTATGATTGCAAAGCCAACTATAGCTGTAAGAAATCAGTTTCTATTATAGGTAATAAGTCTTTTAAGTTATGTTTTAAGTTGACGGTAAGTTATGTTTTAAGTTGACTTGGAAACACTGATATCTGCTTTGTGTTCGTATGTTTTCCTCTTAAACCTTGGATTTGTTTTGGTTTAAAACAAAATTCGGTGTTACATATGGTATTACACAATACTTATGATGGCCATTACTGAAATTGTAAAGAAATTTGAACTCTTTTTGAAAAGTTACAATTTTCAAGTGACTAGGCATATGTTGCCTAGATGTATTCGTTTCGCATTGGGTATTCATATACATGTATAGTATACGAGCTGTTGGAACCATCAGTTAGAAAAATGTATCTTTTTTTAAAATTGGAATTGCAAATGGCGCCGAATCACTTTACCTCGACTAAATGCCGTTTTGGAACGTTTTAAAAATAACTTCAAAAACAAATCGAATGCTTTAATCGAAATGAGGAATTCGATTTCAATAATTCGAAAAAAATCGAACTTTCTCAATAAATTGGAAAGCAAAATCCTTCAAAGTAAAATATAATTTTTTCGTTCCAACAGGTGCGAAAAAGGAAACAAAAGCAGAGCAATGTTTAGAAAGAATTTCAAAAAACAAATCGAACGCTTTTATCGGAACACGTGGAATTCGATTTCAATTTAAATGGCGTTTGAATCGCTTTCGAAAAATGGTAACACTGAAAATAAAATAAAAAACTGGTATTGCAAAAAGAATTTTTCGGAAGAAAAAAAGTTTGGTAAACCTCCTTGGAGGAAAAGTTAAGTGAACTTTGAAAAAAAAAAGCCTTAAAAAATGTTTGAAAGCCATTAACGTTCAAAGCGTTCCTTCTCGATCGTGTTCGAAGAAAAATATTGACGAATAGGGGCGTGTCTCGTGTTTGCTCAAGATATTCTGGGGGAATAAATAGGCGGCGAATTTCTGAAAAATTTCGGCAATATCCAATTCCAGGAAATCATCGACGGCTTTCGGTTTCGCTGTATAAATATTCGGATAATTTATACCGTCTATAAGCAGCATGCAAATCAAATGTTGACTTATTGATTTTTACTTAGTTTTTTTTCTTCCTGGTAATCCGTTTTTCCTTCCTCCCTAGTGATTTCGGATTTCTTGGAATTGATTTCCAAACTTTATTATTCGTACATGCCATTGGCGGTGAATTTTAATCGTCGATGTCGTAAATTCTAATCTCGAAAATCGTAAATTTTAATGGTCGATATCACCGATGTGTGCCCAATTTTATTTCGTTCAAATCAAATATTTCGGTTACTATTTACCCAATGGTCCTGTATCGAAAGTGTATTAACATTTAAAATGACGGGGAAAAATATAAACACATGGTGCAATTTTAGAAAGTCACAATAGGAATAATAAATAATATAAATTATAAACTTCCAACTATATTTTGCCATGTACATAAGGATTGAATATTTCGTGAAGTAATAAATAAACGCGTAATACAAATTAATTCATAAGTTGTTTTCGGTTACAAGCAGACAGTCTAGAATAATTTTACAACCTAAAACAAACACATAAATCAAGCTTACAGTATAAGCTTACATTTGATACAATCCAAATATTTTATGACTATAAAAATAGTTGGGCCTTATCGTCTTAAATGTGTTTAGAAATTGAGTTTAGCATTCCAAACTTTTAAAAACGTTCCATTCTTAAAATATTGTCGATTTTTTGAGTATTTTATTTCACAAATCGAATTTTTACCATTATAAACGTTTGAAAACGTTCGATTTTCCGAGCTCTTTATCTTTTTTTGTATTCTTTACCAATCGAATTTGCAATTCCAAACTTTTTGAAAACGTTCCATTTTTTAAATTATTGGTTCCGCAAAAGTGATAAAACTCCACAAAATATATTTTTATACCATTTTTCGATAAGCAAATCATTTTACGCCAAATCCCCAAATTTCTTAGTTTTATCCGCCTGCGTGGCAATTACGCGAAATATCCATTACACGTGTATAATTCCAAATAATGCGAAACAAAAAAATGTGTCAAATTGAACGTGCTGCAACCTGTGCATATACGCAATTTAATATCAACGTCATTTTGGCGAAAAATGAAAATATAAAAAACCTGTTACATGTACAGTATGTAGTGTATTCGGTGAAATTTCCTCTAGTGACATAATATCCCCCTCATGTCTAAGTTTCATTTAACTCCGATAACGCCCAGATTTGAGTAATTGTAAACACGTCTCAAGCTGCAATGATGGAGAAAAAAATTTGAGAAAAAGGGTTTTTTTCGGGCTAAAATTGCAATTTCGTCGTGTGAAATACGCTTTTATTTAAGGGCGGGGGTGGTTGGTGGGGGTTTAAGTATCGGTCTAATAGCCCGAGTGAAAGGGGGTTAAAACTGCGTAATTACGAGCTTTTCTGCTAAAGTGCGATCCTGCAAGAAAAGGAGATTATTTGTATGGCAATTTATTTGCATAAACTTTGAAATGCGGAGAATTTGGACGTATTTTTCGTTCTCATCTCATCCCCCATCTCCACCCCCCTCACCCTATATGGCATTCGTGTTTGTATTTAAAGTGCATTTGTGCGTTTTATCATATTTCGCTATGGGTTAAGTGTGCTTGCTCGGTGATACGTGCCCGATAAATCAACGCGTTGTCAAGCCGGCCTTTTGTGGAAATTTCAGCGAATTTTTTGACGAATTATTCGCCGTGAACCCCGGGAGCCTTCCCACAATGTCCCGCGATGCTGAGCCCCCGCCCCCGCCGCTTAATTTGAATTCCGCGAGGGTGTCGCGAACCGAAATTTCGAACCGCTTTACCGGCGTTGGTGGCGCGGATAAACGAAAAATTGTTTCTCCATAAAGAAGAATTAGTCTCTCTGAATGTGTTGGCATTTTTGAATAATTGCAAGACCCAACGGTCGAAAGGCAAACGACGAATTAAACTTGCCGAAAATGCATTGAAAACGCATGGGACATTCGTTTTATCCCTTTCTGACTTCCTTTGTAGCGGTTTTATGCTTTGATGAAAGGAACCATGTGCAGTTTGTCATTCTGCATCGCCCAGCCGTTTTGCGAAATTGTTCGACGCATCGTTCGATCGCCACAAAATAATTAAACTTGCCAAAAATGCATAGAGAATGCATGGGTCATTCGTTTTATGTGACATCTGCATTAGTTCGATTGTTTTCATACTTCGAAGAATGAGAACGTGTGCGGTTGGTCATTCTTTATCACCTAGCAGGTTTTTAAAAATAAATCAAAAAATACCTAGCCGTATATTTGCAAAAACTAGTTAAAGTTGGAAATAATACCTCGAAAATGCACGAGGAATTACTTTTGTCAGTTTTTTTTGGTTTTAAAATTAATAAATGGCATATATTTATTTTTGCACTAATTTCTAATTGATCTGACATCCGTAGCAGCCCATGGAATCTAAAAACTTTGGCTATTTATCTAAATTACTTTTTGTTGTTATTTTTGCGAAAATCGATCTTTCGAGCTTTAATTTTTTCCCCAGCACAACATTTTGCACCAACTTTTTTGTATATTTTCAATCCGTAAATCCTTTTATTATTAAAAACTGTATTTTAAAATAATCTGAACCCGGAAATTACACACAAGCAGAAATGCGCGTGAAGCAGAACACGCTTTCCATTGCATTCCTATGCATTATTTACAAATTGAATGCGATCGTTGCAATGAACCCAAAAACGATGTTTTTTTTCTCGAAATAGCCAATCGCTTCTCGGATTAGCATTCTTGGAATGACAAAAAACTTTTCTCTGATATCTGTATTATAAACGACGGGAGCGTCGTTCGAAATTTTGGCAAATTATAAAATTATGCTGGTACAGGTTTCTGGCTGCCAGACCCCCCTGAACGTTGGCGAAAATACCAAAAAATAGGGTTGTGTCGAACACTGGTTCTTGCGGTCATAAAGCACGACCATAATTCATGAAAATGTCATTTTTCGAATGTTTTTACCAGTTTTTGGGAATCGTGTTCGACCGTCTGTGTCAGTTTTTGGTGTTCGCGACCACGTAGCTTCTGAAATTAATGGAGTATCATGACGAAATTAATCGCCCCTGATAGCTCTGGCCCCGATGCGTGAGCCCACGAAAATTTCAACTCGATGGCCTTACCGGTTTCGAAGTTATTCGCCCAAAACTGGACCCCCTCCCTCCCCAAAATCGTCCAGCTGTCTGACCAGAATGACTGGGTTTGGTTGTGTTTTCAAGTTTTTTTGGAGGGTTTTTTGGTTGTTGATTTATTGGTGATGCTCCGAGCGGACGGAGAGGATGACCACCCTCGGACACGAGAAAATATTGGCAAAATCGGGTGATTCATTTCTCAAATATTTGAGGATTTTCGGTCGTTTACCCCGTTGCATGCCATAAGCGGTGAAGTTATTCACACTGAACTGACCAAAATTTTCAATTTTTATTAAACCGAATGTAAAGTTTATGACAATTGTATAGTCAAAATAATAATAGTAATAAATATCTGAACAGAGGTAATCAATTAAATACAAAAAAAATATTTGAAATGTTAGAGTAATTATTTAATGAAATTAATATAATAAATTAAAATATAACTATGTATAATGCTGTACTTTTCATTTATTTGATAATTCATAATAAATACAAAATAATGTTAATTTTATTTTAATTTTTATTTTAATTTTGTAATTTTATTTATAATATACATTAAAATAGGAAATTTGAAATTTGATAATAATTTTATTATGAAATTGATATAAATGTTATAAATTAAAAATAATTATGACTAATGAAGATTTTAAAATACTGCAGTGTTATAATTTGATACAGTATTTGAAATAATAACATATTAACTTTTTAAATGGTTAATTAAACTGAAATGTTATAGTAATTTTGTAATGAAATTGGTATTACAAATGCAATAAATTACTTATACATGTACATGAAACGTTATTGAAGATTTTAAATGATGTTGTAATTTAATTTATCCATTAAATAATAATAAATTAAAATAACAAAAGTAAAACATTATAGAAAGCTTAGTTCATGTTTGACAGATTTTATGCAATTCCCTTCAGTGGATTCCTGGCTGCAAATGAATTTTAATCTAATGCGATTACGCTTTTAATTGATGGTCAGCTCCTTCCTTTTCGAATGTTTTCGCTCGGCTGACCACCGGCTATTGCACGGACGCTGGCCGAACGTAAATTGACCAATTAGGATTAGCCTCGTTTAACGGTTGCCCGCTTGACCCTCGCGTCTAAGACCTTCTTGACCCCTGGTCGTCGGTTGACCATCGCTTCTAATCCGCCAGATCATTAAAAAGGCCCTTCGCTCGTGCCAGCCGACCATTCACTGACCGCTCAATGGCCGCCATTTTGATGGAAATCTCTTATGTCAGAGATCAATTAAGAGGATTCGTGCTTAATTAGCGGAAATGAAGTCGCTTCCAAACCCCGTTTAGACAGTTTTCTAAAGCGTTTTAAGACGCGATTTTCATTCGACCTAATGGAGCGCGAAACGCTGAAGACGTCGTCTCTTGTTCTGCCGATATATCTCAAGTAGTTTACGAGATACGTATGTGGTAATTCGGACATGTTATGGAGCACTTTTACGTCCATATGTAGAGCATAGTTCGTTGTAGAGTTGTGTGCTTTGTTTCTTTTGATATAACTCAATGGCTCGAGTAATCTCCTCGTTCACACCATCTGTCTATCTTAAGCAGTTTACGAGTTACGCGGTCGTTTAACGCGAAACGCAGACCAATATGTAATTGGACGTTAAACGCAATGTAACTGGAGCATCGATCATCGTAAAGCGATGCGGTTTTTTGTTGCTGCTACACCGCGATCAAACGAAGAATCGGTCCGTTGGCATCATCTGTCTATCCTAAGTAGTGTACGAGTTACGCCCGCGGCAACGCTGCAGCTCCAATCTTGAGTTTTTCCCCAGTATCTCGGTGGGTGTTCGTTGTAGAGTCTCGCGGCTTCATCCGTTAGGTAGAGCGTGAAATGGGCAAGAAACCCCCGATTTACTCTACCGTTCTATCTTGAGCGGTTTCCGAGTTACTGCCAGTTTTCCGCGCATCTTCCTAAGAAACGCCAAAACCACTCGAAGAAAACCCCGTTTCCGGTTAGTCCTAATGCTACCTTTCCACTTACACGTTTTTCGAGCGTCTACGTCCACGTCCACGTCTACGTCAAACAAAATGGCCGATTTTGAGGTGCCGTAGACTGCCGTAAGCCCGACGTAGCGAGTTCGACAGTGTTGAACTTTCAGCCAATCAGGTGAACGACGTAAGCCGCGTAGGCGGAGCCAAACGAATTCACCAAACCAAACCA
>JAQGAF010001745.1:0-27972 GCA_034687865.1 Kryphioiulus occultus
CTGTGATATACTGTACTGTCAAACTTTTTATCTTCTCTTAATTATGGTACTCTTTGGAAGCCTTCTGTTATTCATTTGCCTCCTGTTTCAATTCGTATCAGATAAAAAGTTAACTAAAATATATCTAATTGAGAGTTTTAAGAGTTGAACGTGTTCTTTATGTGGTATCATCTCATATCATAGCATTAATTTTCCTTTTCGTTTTTTTAGGAAATACTGGCAGCCAATGTTTTCTTCTCCCTAGGGCATAGGATTTCAGTGGTGAGTTGTATCTTTGAATTGCGCTTTTTATAAGTTATTTTATACTGTGCAAGCTATAGCGAAACTGGCCAGAAAATCCTATTTGAATTTGCATTCCATGTGAATCTCATGAATGCTATTCTTAAAATTTGATCTCTGGTCTTGTATATCTTAAAAAAGCAAACAAAATAATCGATCATGGGCAGACATGTGCAATTAATTATTTTATCGTAGGGGGAATTATAATTGAATATTTGAAAAAAATGGAAAGCTGTCTCAAACCTGGATAGTAAATGCCTAACTGACAACGTTACGTATTTTAAAGAATCAGATTATAGAAATTCGATTATTTTAGAATACAATTTATTTCACCTACTCAAATACGCTTCCGGGTGTATTCTTCCGGAACTAGGGTTCAATCGTGGCAACAATTATCAATGGTTACAATGTTAGATGAATATGATAAGCCGAGGGTCCTGGAAAGTTTAACCCAGTTTTCGTTGAATTAAGCTGAAATACATTTTTGCTCAGTTTTCATAATTTTTTCAAACGACATTATAATCGTATAAAATTGCACTAGAAGGAATTCTGTTACATCTAAAGCGTCGTATTAATCATCATACATGTATACCTATATCTCACGAAGTACTTGGAAGGTAAAATTGGTGTGTTTGAAGTGGCAAAATTAAGTTGAAATAGTAGGGTTTCTTAATGAAAATTTGGCAATTTCCTCTGGGTTGTTGCATTTAAAATTAGGCAGCTCATCACCTAGTTCGTTTTGAAACGTGAATTATATAAAAAGGCATAGCGTGTTATAAAATCCATATTTCCTTGATTTATGATCTGCTAGAATCCCAGTAAAATTGAATAAAAACTGCTTTGTCCTGACGCATTTCGCACTTCCGTTGGTCGTAAACAATTTATGGAGGTCTTGTGCCATACATATATATCTGTAGGATAAATTCAGCTTTAAATCTAGTGAGAAAGGGTTTCATTTAAGATGCTATTACAGTCGTTCACCTTTCTGCAGTTGAAAGCTCTGAGGCTTAACTTGTGATTTTTTATGGGCTTAAGAGTATAGTCAAAGCCATACTTAAAGGATACATTATTTAAGTAATCGATTGACATCCTGAATTGCCTCTCCTTTATGTTAACGCCCGAAAGAGATGCTTAGGAGATTTTGGGGGATTTTGCAGCAATACGTTTTGGACAAGAAAACAACTTTGGACATTTCTTGCTATATATATAGCTTTAAAATTAAAAAAAAACTTTTGCCCTGCGAGGCAACACGCTGACGTGAGTCCTGATGCATTTATTTAACCATAATTTTAATCATTGAAAATTCCATTTCTGCATTGCTAATGCAGTCAGTTTTCTTATGTGAATTTTATGCAGCATATTCGCTGTGATACTTCCCAGTCATTTTTAAATCAATCACAGTGCCAAATTGCTGCCCATCTTTTTCCGAATCTCCCAATGTTTTGCCAAATATCCGTTTGTGAAATCAACCGATTCTGTGAAAAACGGCGATTTAGTGTTTCCTAGAAGTGTTGACAACCCGGAGCTCCAGTTTTAATAAAATTGGGTTGATTCTAAGAAATTCCTGGAAATGCTCGTTGTTTGCCTTATCGGGTTTATGACAGCGCAAATTATACGATCATAAACGGTAAACTCTGTGACGTTCAACTGCCCATTACTTTCCAGTTTATTATTCCTTTGGGAATAAACTTCATACCCATTAAAATGATTGCGGTGTTTCGAAGATGGATTGGCATGTTTGTCGGGGTAATTTAGAGATAATGGATCCGCTTAAGATTTATGCAAATATTGAACTTTTAGCCGTGTTTGCTTTTCGCTTTTTTCGAATACGATTATAACGCTTCATTATGTATTGCATTCAATTAGAATTACACGCTTTGTTGCGATTACACGAAGGTAAAATTACATATACAGTAATATTGTCAAACTATACATGAATAGTAGGTAGGATTATAATTTGAGATTTGTATACAGTACTTGTGCTTTTTTGTATGGATTAGTTGCTGTACTGCAATTTTAGACGTACAGTCTGCATAGATAGAACGACTATGAGCGAGATGGTAGGCACGATTTACAAGTTTGTTATTAAACCAAATTAGGCTATAAAACAGTCAACTCGATCAAGCACTTGGATATAATGATAACTGTTTCCCTTCTTGATATTTCAAAGGATGCCATGAGATTAAGAGAAAGGGCCTCGTTTCTTTTCGCTCGATGAACACATAACCACAATTTGCCGCAGTTAAGTCGTTCTTTTCACAATAAATGTGTCACAGAGGTCCGCCGACTGCTTATTATTTGAAACTGAAACACTGTGCCAAAACCGAATATCTCGCTGTGTATTTACTGCTTATGTTCATGCTGGGAAATGATCACCAGCTTATGCGATTGCTGTACGACATAAAATACTCCCACATGCCATTTATGAAATGCAAAACAATGCTTTGATTATGTTGGAATGGGCACTGTAGTGTGTTGGAACAAATAGAGGTTTTCTTGCTAGTAGCAAATTATTATACGTGGCATATCCGCATATTTGTGGCATTTCTCATTTTTGAGCTCAAAATTTGGCGATACATCTTGAGAAAATGTCAAGTATCAATTTTCGCTATGCATGAAGGGCCTGGAGGTCCGAATAAGCTATTCAACTTTACAAGTTCATAGGAATCGAATGTCTTTCGTCTATATCGCTGTTGAAAAAATTGGGACGTCCTTATGGGTTTAAACTCGTTACTTACAGCTTTCAAGGTTTTTTCGATAAAACCATCATCGAGATACACGTATAGTTATGAAAGTGTATTTCTCAGACCATTTGCATTCGAGGCAAAATGCTGTAAAATGGAACGAAATAGATTGAATTTCCAGGAAGAAATTTCCCAA
The DNA here is from genome assembly GCA_034687865.1 of Kryphioiulus occultus. Classification (NCBI taxonomy): domain Eukaryota; kingdom Metazoa; phylum Arthropoda; class Diplopoda; order Julida; family Julidae; genus Kryphioiulus; species Kryphioiulus occultus. The sequence goes on from JAQGAF010001745.1 coordinate 3,160, forward strand.
CGGGCGGACACTCGCCCTTGGACATCTAGTACAGTATATGGCGATCACTCAGGAATTTTGCTCTTGTTTAAAGTAATGAAGACCATAACGACATTGAAAAAATGCCCCTGGGAGCCTGCCACTGGCTGTCTGGTTAGGGTTTGCAGAACGCTGTCCTCACCCAGGGCATATTTATTGAGACAAATGCTAGATAAAGTACTGTATATGCAGCTTCAAAAAATGGGCAAACCATGGATCGATCAGATGACGAGACGAAATGATGCGAGTCCATGATAGTCTTCTGAAGACATCGCAGTTTTTAAGATGACCAGGTCAACGGTGCACATGGGACGTTCTGAAACTCAGATTTTGGAGGATGTTCAGGGAGCATCCAAAAAGTAGTGTCTTGCTATTCTGAAAGTGAAAACGATATCATACATGTATGTATTTCAAATGTGTTCAGTTGCATTTCTAATCTACAGTATTCAGTTGCATTTCAGTTTATTTCACTCTGAAAAATGCTCGTTGAAATGAGTTTACAAGTGTAGTTTGGCCGGATGTATATGCATGTTGAAATATTTTAGAGCTCCTATGATTTAGAAGACCATCTAATCTTAAATGTATTTATATAAATGCGTTGTTTTTCAACGCACGAAACTAGCAAAAAACATTGAAATCTATTATTGTCTCAGGAGTCGGAAATTTATAAGTGTCAGACTGAATTGCATGAAGGCGAAAACAACCAGATATCGTTGCGACTGTTTATAGCCTTTTTAAATTAAAAAACTGGAGACTCGATTGAGTATCTTGCGTCAAAGCAACCGAATATACATGTATTGTTACTTCCCTGCAAAGCACATCAAAATTGTCAATGGGATTTCACAGCCACCTTGTTGATAAACACGATTAAATCCCAAAGCATTTAACCCGAGGCAGCGTGTATGATTTATGGATGCTTTTCCGACACATTTTTCAACGTCCCGCATTGCCCGATGCTCATGCATTTCTCATTTTGGGAGCTCTTCATCATTTCCCAATTTTTTTCCGGATTTTGTCGCCTGTTCAATGGAGAAATTGCCTTGCCCATTCACCCAGGTTTTTTTCCAAGAAAAAGAGGTCACACATTCAGGTGCGAATATTGATTTTGCCATTGTCCGAGCAATTCAATCCTACCGTGTTGGGGTAGTGGTTGTTATGTGAGATATTTTTCTTATTGTTTGGCTGTCCGGCTCCTGGTCTTCTGTCTCCATTAGCGAGGAAAGTGTGCTGAGAAATTGCTTCTGTCAATTTTTCCATTGTGTCGTGTTTGGCATAACAAGTCGCATTTCCTGAATACCATGGCAACATTCATTACCTTCTTACCAAGTTCATTACTTTGAAATTTTTTACAAGATACATCAATGACTTTAGATGAAGTGCAATTCTGAACAGACCATTACCTGACAGCTAATCGGAGCGCACACATTTGTAACCTTAATTTGTATTCGCAGTGGTAGGTATTTCGCATAAAAATCGTTATACAAAAGTAGTCGTATTTATACATCTTATATTTAAAGAAGTGCTATAGACATACTGTATTTGTACACAACTGAACACATTACACAACCTACGTGTGTTCAGTTACAGTTGCGTATCTATTTTTCAATAGTTCTACAAGTATATGCACTTATGGCACTAGGCATTTTTTCTCACGAAATGTCACTCCAAATGTACGTAAGCCTTCATTCATTTAAATTCGTGATTAAAATTGCATATCTGAAGATGCCTACAGCCAAACCGTAAAGAGGATGGATATCCTTATAGTAATCAAATTCCTTGCTTGCTAGTAATGTTCCTTAGTTTGAATAGTTAATGAATACCATAGCAGCTGTAAGCTATGGAAACATGTTGCTACGCAGAATAGTATGGAATTGGGCCATTAATTATTCACAGATTTAGATTGTTGTGCTCACGAAGGAGCTCAGCAAAACTAGGCTTGTTTCTCATTACAGATACCGGTTTTGTCATGTTTAATAATTGAGAATTTGAAAACAAATGACTGAGAATATTACGCTTCTGCAGGTTTAAGTAGGCACGTTTTCCATTAATAATTTAGTCTCTTGGTTTTTGTCGTTCCATCCCCGCTATTGAAAGGGATTTCTCCTGAATATAGAGTTGCACAAAAGTGCAGCAAAGGTAAGTTTCGTAAAGTCTTTTACCAGATAGTGAACAATGCTGTCTTGCAGATGCTTTCAATGTAATGCCATTTCTGCAGAGCAAACTCAAATAAAGAGGTTCTTTATTGGTCGAGTTTAGCAGGTCTTCCAATCAACTCGTCAACTGGGTAGTTTTGATATGGTTGTTAAACTTGATGTTGTTAGGTGTCATTTACGATTTGCGTGATTAGATGAGCTTGTGTATTATAGGCGAACCTTCGATGATTATTGTATACATGTACAGTATCAACTAACCTTGGCATGATGCTGGGTCATATTCTGCGCACCAAAGACTGCTGGCCTTAACGATTCTTTTACTCTCAAGATTTGGTTGTCATTTGTTCCTACCCCATTTGACGACGTGCTTACCTTTTACCTGTTGCCAGTTCGTTATCAAATGAATGGCTGTGACTAATGGTAAATACATGTACACGGCTAACAGTTGGCTGGAATGTTTACATCACACATTCAATACATGTTATCGGTTTCTAACCACATAAGAACAGCCGCTTATAATCAATTTTACCTTCGTCTGTTTTCCTATGATTAGATTTATCCCATGGCAACGACGAAATTTTCGATTTAGGCATGAAACCACATTTTGACCGGAAGTGGAATCAAATACCTTGAAAATGACCCCCAAGGAGTGCGGCATGCGCATGCCCTTTAATGCACATGCCTGGCACTGCAGGTAAACGTTGGCGAATCAGCGTAGAGGTAATATTAACCAACCCTGAAATTTGAACCAGCTCCATCATTAAAATTAAGCAATTGCCCTGCATTTCATGCCAGACTTGAGTTTTAATCTTTCGAGAAATCAATACCAATGGCCGGCGTGCCATGGGATTTTGTTCCAAAGCACCCATCCATCCGCTAAATGACCAATTGGGGATGAACATTATACTGGAATTGCTGTTGGTCACCGTCGCATTTAATAAACTATCGTGTAACTTCATTAAGTCTGAATTAATACATGTACTTTAATTCTATGCTTTATTGACCAGGAAATCATTTACTAAATCTTTTCATTCATCTAAATTGCTGGATTTTATTTAGCTGAAACAGGGTTCCTGGGAATCCTGAGAAACCTGGGAAAGTTATGGGAATTTTCCAAAATAAAAAAATCAGGGGTTTGCGGGCTTTTAATTATAATTTCAATCTAGAATAATAAAAATACAAACTAAATAAGTTCGTTAATATTTTTATGTTGAGTGAATACCTTTATTATTCAAATGTAATTGTTATTGTCATAGTCAATGGCCAGATTAATTAAAAGCATTTATTGAACAATGGGGATTTTACCTAAACAACACATGTGTTGGGCCATAAGGGGAAATACCCTTTCGTTCGGTTAAAAACATTTATATTAAAGGGCTGTTACTTTTTACTTTAACTATGTTACTAAAACTGTGAAAACCCTGTTGAAATTCAGTTAGTGTTCACAGTGGATTTGGTTTATCGATGTTTAAGTTTTTACCTATAGGTTTCTGGCATTTCACTATAACAGCCAAAGAGTGCACTTTGGCAAAAGTCTGCTGATAAAATCGTGCTTCTTTGCAGTTGTTACCATTTTTCAACAAATGGTACTGATATCCTTAGCCCCACATGGACTCTGGATAGAATTTATCATACCTCTTCCATTCTCCTCGAAAATAACTTTTAGCTGTCTTCGCAGGAGCTAGCACTTCGTGGAAATTAATGCCTCGAGAGAATCTTGCTGGCTCTTAAGAAGTGAAATGTCAAAAGCTGCATTTTCCAAGATCTCCTTTCAAAAATTGATTCATTTGGGAATATTACTTCTCGCTCTTTTCTTTCCATTACTGGATTGCCAGTTACTGCGAGATGGCGAGGAGATGTTGCTGTGCCCTTGCCTCTTCCAGAGGTTACCTTATCCATAAAGGCGTCTCGAAATTGCAATAAATGTCCCGGGGATGTGGTTACAGTAGACAGTAAATCGCTGATTTATGTCCTCCCACTACCAGATCGTGGATTAATATTCCCTGGAGCTCGGATTCTGGAGTCATACTGGAACATGGACTTTAACAAAGACAATTTGTTATCGACGGTTTCTGTAGGGAACATGCTTCGTACACGTTAAATTTAGCACGAATTTCAAACATCTCTTAGAACAATTATTGCCACTGTAACATTGTTAAAACCCATGTTGTAAACGTGCTGGTACTGCATTTTGGAAAAATCCCTATAGGCACTCTATTTGAGAACAATCCCTACTGTCCTATCATCTTCCGTAATCTCTGCTAGAAAAACAATAACAAAAACATTGAAAACAACTATAATCTAGAATACTGTACGTTATGGCTTTTTGGGTTCTTGTAAACATCGATAGCAACTTGTGGCGCGCACAGGAATGGGAATAAATTCACATCGATAAAGGCTTATTGATATTCCAAAAATAGTTGGGAAAATCTGATGTATCCGATGTTGGAAAGTTGTAACCATCCTTTCTTATTTCTTTTTTTTCCAATAACTGCTTAGCCAATGATCTAATGGATTTCCCCCATATTTCTTCAGCATAGCGTATCTACTTTGCCATTTTTCAAATTCATACTAATGTCCAACTTCCTGGATTCAATTACTTTCTACTGCCATTCCTCGGAGACCAGCAATAAGAGATTTCCCGATTCTAAAGGATCAACGGGAATTTATTTTTCAAAGATTTAATAAGTCAATTTCAGCAAATCCAATTTTGATCCTCGGTTTTGGGATCCACAAGCGTATAGTTGCATTTTCTGGACATGTCTCAGCGTACCCCTTGAAGCCCGTATTCGTTAAAATCAATAAAATTTTTGATTTAAAATGTATCTTATATCTGAACCCATTATATTGAGAATTTTTCCACGTTATTTGGATCTCCTGAAAAAAAAAGACCGTGAAGGCACTTTCCTATGCTCTGAAACTAAATCGACGAGGATTGGGTTTGTTTTCAGGCTCTTCTTAGTGAGCATGTTGATTTTTCAGTGCGTCTCTTTGCTCAGATCATCTAATTTATTTTGTTTCAGTTGTATTCTCCATTTTATCCTTAACCAAATTGGCGCATATATATACACATGTAGCATGTTTGGAATTCTGTAAGTACAATCGTTCTTACAGTGCATAATTCAAATATACATAACTTAGGAGTTAATGCTTCTGCCGATACAGAAAATTGTGTTAAAATGAACTTATGCTTAAAATGCGCTCATAATCTGTGAAAAAAGACTAATTGAAAAATAATTTTATTCACGCAATTCAATTCGATTACTTATCAATGTTTATGTACTCCACGTTGTGGCAGGAATGTGTAAATGTGTTTAACTTATTAGTAAAAATTCAGCAACCAAAATTCTGATAATATTGCAATATTGCTAGAAAGCGAATTATTTGATAAACACCCTAAAAACCGGAAAAATGAAAAATCGAATTACAAATAACTGTTGAAAATTCATTAGAATACAGATTTCACTGAATTTATTTTCATTTACCACCCTCGGTAAGGATTGAAATACATGTATACTATGTAATTATACTCACAACATGACGTACTTATACAGGATACTGTAGAATTCAAGGAAAGGTAATTTGATGAGCTTTTTTCTGGGAAGACTTACGAAGGAATCAGGAAGTTGGGGAGTTTTGAACAAAAAAGATTTGTTCTATATGCTATGTTCTAAGCTATGCTCTGAAATTTTATTTTGCGCTTCTCATTTGTCTTGTTTGCGTTATTAAATTTTCAAGCATCGTGCCATATTTATTTTCAGACTTTGACGCCAGTGAATATGAGCTCCTGGAAAGACAAAGCTAAGACGGCACCGGGATTGTTTGATTTGATGTTTGAAGGTATTAATATTTGCGCAGCATTAATTTTACTCAATTTAAATTCATAAAAACTTTGCAAAATGTGGATTTTCTTCGTCTGGTATTGCTCGCAGGAAACGAATTTTTTTAAGCTGAAATGCGTTTAAATACATCGAACAACAAGAATGGGACTTGATGAAGAATTTAAAATACGTTTTTGTATTAAGTGGTGTGAGATTTATTTCGAGCGGTAGTTTTCAAAACGACAACAGAAATTTAAATTAACCATGTTTGGCCAACTAAAAAGTGCACAAATGGCTGCATGATTAAAGCCCTCGTCGCGATATAAATGTAATGGAAAAATATGATACAGCCTGTAAATACTGTATGTATTTTTTTCCTGTGATAACACGTTTGAATTTATCTCATGGGCCAACTTATCTAAAACATATTTTCGGTTTAAAGCTAGTTGTTAGATCCAGTTTGGATAAAAACGTTCTGCGTAGGTTCGCTAAAATTTGCGGAATTGACGCCTCATAAACCTCCGTTTAATTGGTAATTAACTGCGGCGTTAATGCCGTCTCTTTGACGCTTAATCAAAGCTGGTTGTGTGAACATTGTTTGCAGTAATGCAGCGGCGAGGTTTTAATTTGATATTTTAATCAACGTGGAGCATCCAGATTTTTTAGCAAGATTGTTCGCACGTTGCATCAAAATGTCACGTTGCGCTAAAGGGGGATCAGGCAACGCTTTGTTTATCGACGCTTTTCCGAGGAATATTAATTTGATGAAAATGATTGTTGTTCCCTGGGGGGTCCTGCCGGCCTAATGGGTAATTAGTCACGTGGGCGATTAATCGACTGCAACTTTTGAACATTTGCTAATCAGTTAAATTCAGACGCTCAATATGCCAGTTTTGGATTAACGAATGCCAAACAGGCTCTAAAATGAGTAAATGATCAAACTGTAATGTGCCTATACGTGTACATGTATTTACCTGCAAAGATTGCAGCGTTTCCACAGAACCTGGAAATCCTGGGAAAGTTAGGGGATTTCATGTTACTAAAGCTGTGGGAACTCTTTAATGCTTCCGAAAACTACCAGCCTATGGTCGTGAAGTTCTGGTATCAAGTTGTTGCTTCAGAAGTCATGTTTGATGCTCTAAATACACTATCAACATATCTTCAAGGAAAAATCCATTTAGTTTCAAGAAATTCGTGACATTTCAGTTTAGCACATTATCAACCAGGTCTAGAAAGACAGACTCAGTTCAATGGATTCAGAAATGCTGTAAAAAAACATGTAATTTTCAATGAGAAATTAATGAACATGACCCCTCACATCAAACGCCAGCATAATTCAAACTAAGTCATCCATCTCGCGTTTAATACGCTCACGCACACGTCATATTAATAATTTTACGCTGGGCATTATGTTAATTCAGGGATGGTGATGCATCATTAAGTTCTCCTGGGGAATAACCTGCAAACCGAGAATTTATCAACGTTGAAAGCGCATGAAAACTTTAACGCTGCAAGGCTCAGCTTCACGTGGATTAAAGGCCTTACGGTTCATAATTTTGGACAAACATTTACTTAACCTTTCATGCAACGTGGTTTTTTCCACCAGGAAAAGCTGCAGTGAACCACGTTACTATACAGCGGCTCATTTGCATGCAACTTTTCTCGTTTAAGGCTTGCGAAAGCTGGCTTTGGACCAGCCTCGGTTAGCACTTCACATTTAATCAAATTAAACTTTGCTAAAGCGTTTCGGAAATGCTTAATGTAACAGAAAAACGAACTCGATGTCGGCGTTGATACTGTAATACAGAATTGTGCTGGCGTGAAATTTACATATTTTAATTAGAACAAATATGAGGGAATCGGCAATGTTCTAGTTTTATTTATTTAGTCATCATTATACTTGACCTATATGACACATTTATTCCTAATATAGCATGCGAAAATTAGGACCAGACGTCAGCATCTGTATATCTGTTTTACATCAATTGCAGTTAAAGTGGTGCCTGTGCTGATATCAAGAAAAAGGTTAATCTGCATAACTGCATTTACAATATATGCGTTAAATTGCAAAGTTATACCTTGTACAACTTGTTTGAAAATGAGAAGAAAAAACGTACATGTAATTTAGCATCTTGTAGTGTTGATGATCCACGTAATCGAGAGGGTGGTATAGAGCAAGTTGCACAACAGGGTTAAACACTAATTTGTTATATTACAATGTTTTGTTATATAGTGTAAACGTACCTTTAGGATTAATAGATTCCAGAGACCTTTGTTTGCATACAAAGGCACAAACGCACTAAGTCATGATTGGCTCCAAGTTTTAGTCTTTTGATTTTTAAAAAAAAACGTTTTACTGTTGTATATGAAGCGCTTACTAATTGCTGCGGAATTTTAAAGGATGTTGTTTGTTTTTCTGATAATTAAGCACTCAAGCTTTTCATATGCAAACTTTCGAAATGCAAAAGTCCGCCAAGCTCTCGTGGTAATAGGAAATCACTTCATTTTTCAGTCACGATGAAGTATGCATTAGCTCGTTTTCTGGAATAAGGCCAATTCAAATTAGTCCTGCCTACATCTTAAGCGTATTGTATATAAATTAGATAGGTTACCGATATGCTAGTTGCTCTTCATTTCCTGTTGATCGAATTTATTCGCTGAAATACGATGCGAAAACATCCCATTTTCAAAGGATGGATGGTGGAGAAGTGCTTTCTAAATAATTAGCAGATATCCTTTCAAAGCTTTTGTTACTCATCCGCACTTTTTTTGCCTATTGTTTGTGCGGGAAATGTGAGCACCATGCACTCAATTTGGATACTGCAAGATTGGACTTTCGATTAACAAGATTTGGTAATTTTTTTCTAGATTCATTAGTTTTTATTATTCCTATCTCGGTAAATTGAAGGAGATCTTAGCAATATTTATACAAAATATTGACATTCTCAGTTGGCATTTAAAAATCTTGAATGCATGTATGGAGAAAGTTGCTTTGCAACAAACTTTTCGGTATTGTCGAATATACTGAGAAATCGGAAAACACCTTTCAAAAATTGGGGGGAAGTATACAGTATCTAGCGACGATGAAATGCCATTTTTATCACTTTATCAATTTCAACATTCATAAGTAAATTCCCACACACCGTGCGATGGCTTGGTTATTTAATCGCGTTTTTTGAGATGCGAGCAACTGCATTTTCGCCTCGAAATTGTGAAGCATTTTTATATAAAGACATACTCAAAATACATGTGCATGTATGATGGAGATATCGATCGGAAAATATGGTAAAGCAAATTGAAGATTTGTAGTGTTGTCCTCTCTCTTGATGGGCCTCTCCTCTTAAAAAAAACCATTTTCATAATGTCTAGTGTTATGATGATGATGGGAACTTTTTGAAAACGTTCTCACTTCTCACTCGTATAAATTTTCCTGCTTCACACGTTTGTATTGTCAGGGAAATGAGCTACACTTTGCATTTTGCGATAGCATGTAAAATATTTCCGAACGTATTTTCAGCACATTACGAACCCAAACTATTTGTTACATGGGCTTTAAAGATCTAAACAAATCATACCCCTCACAACGTTGCATAAAACATCATAGAGTAATATTTGAAAACGTTTCTGTTTAAATCAGACGATTTTGAGTATCATCTTTCTATTTCCTATCGTGTCTGATAGTTTTCTCATATAATCTGTCTCTTTCTAATTATTCTTTTAACTAGTTTTACTTGCTTACTCGCAATCGACTTTACGAAATTTCGAATTTGGCAACATTATTTGCCCATTATATCTCTTAAATATAATGCCCAGTTTGCAAGCATATGACGTTTCATCTGTAGGCGTCATTCGCAAAGTATCAAAACTTTTCTAAAGTCGGAAATGTATATATAACCTGTGCAGATGGAAGAGTATGTCTGTAAGTGCACTCTTACAGTAAAACCTTTTCAGTGCTTATACATGTATTTCCCACAGGAAGCTGAATGATTTGATTCAATATAAAAAGGTCCCCCATAACCCCATATCATTGAGCCATGCACAGTTCTAAAGCGAGTTTCTTGCCATTTGTAGCCTTTAGAAATAGCTAATGTCATACAAATGTGATTTTAAGCGCCCTGGAGCCATGCTTAGACATTATTTAAGGAAGCTGGCAAATTTGCTCTATTCAGGACTTAAGGCCAAACTGTCGCCGCCAAACAACACTGATAGAAAGTGTTGTCAACTTAGCTTTTGTCAACTTAAGCTGCTGGCTTTAATGCATGGCGCTAATTCTCAGCGGGGATTTTTGGAAAGTGCTTTTGAAAGGCTTTCTTTTCTAATAAGCGAGAGATATAAGTTGAAGAATTCGTCTAAACTAAATCCCTGAAACGAAAGCTACACTTCCGGTATCGTAACTGTTGTCATAGTGCCATGAAAACAAACCCCTGCTCAAAATAACCTTAAAAGTTTAGTACTGTATGTTAGTCCAAGTGCACCTGATTCGGCAGTGTTATAATTCGAAGTAAATTTGCAAGACTACACTAAATATTTTTTATTTTACCAAATTCTTCAGCCATATTTCAAATTCTCTACTTTACGGACATTGCTAAAAACATTTCTTGAATAACATCTCAAGAAAAATAGTTCAGTTATTTTTCGTTCATTCTTGTGTATCTACATGTACATTTATATGCTCCTGAAAGTTTCTCTTATCAAATATGTATTTCCCCATTGAATCGCCATAGAATAATCTTGTTTCTTTTCCAAAATAGTGGTTATCTGAAAGGTAATGATATTCTCTTTAAATGTAATCCATTTTACTCAAAAAGTAAATATGAAGTTTTTAAATCACGAATTCCTTTCAAGCGATATTGTCGTTTTGAAAATACTTTTGAGAATATTTAGAATACAAAAATGAAATTGCTTATTTTTTCTTTCGAGGTAAATAAGGGCCTGTGTGTAGAGGGAAATAAACGTGGAAACAAGAGCTTTGCAATTTTGTCAGTTTACGTCTCGGTAAATATACAAATCAGATTTTGTCTTGATAAAATGCAAAGACTATTTGGCCGGAAAGTATACTCGCAAATGGCAACATAGAAGTTGGGTTCTTGAAATTTAATAATCTCAGTCTGGGTGTAATCCGAATCCATATATTATTTTTCCATCAAGTTCGCTGTTGAAACGGTGACTTAAATTCTCTGTATCCTGCATAAGCAAATATTTGTACAGAAATATGTCTCTGTTCCAAATAGAAAGGATTTCATTGTCGGGTTTATTTCGATATTGTGTAATTTAATTGACTGATCCCTACATGCATTCATCGTAGCCTTTGCGATGTTCTTTAATGCTATTAGGATTTCTTATCAGGAAGAAAAACAATTTTGTGCGTATTTCATTTGAATAGAAAACACTCGCAGGCAGTATTAAAAGAAAGCAATGCTTAAAGCTCCGACGTTATATTGTATAGAATATCGAAGATGGTATACAACTTGTATTTTGCGGTGAAAACGTATTCAGATGGATGCAAAACTAAGGATATTAGAGCCAGCTGAACTGGAGAGAAAACGAAGCCTGGTATAATAGATAATACCAGCTTTATGCTGATGGAAGATTCGAACGTTACTTCATTGTTTAATTGGAGATTTGAATTTATTTAATTCTTTCTTAATCCTATCAGTTGAAAGATTCGTTTGTCGATTTCTGGTTGCTGTTGCATTTGCTTACCACGTAAGGAAAATGGAATATTGCTCAAGAATTTAGAATCACTTGCATGAAATCCATGTAAAGAGAATAATAAATTACTTATATTAGCGCTTTACTATTGAGAAATGCTTCAGTCCTCGTCTACTTATTTCTTGAATATTTTATCTTAATGAGATGTTTAGAAAGCGTTTTATCTTGCATCACTTCATCACCACAGGAAGCGGCGCAGCAAACTGAAAAGATTATCAGATTAAACTGAAACAATTTTGAAATTTGTGAGCCTCCGTATGCTGTAACCTGCTTTGCATCGTAGCAAAATTAAGCGAGAAATTGAGTGTTATCAGCTCGTCCTGTAAATTTACGCAGAGAATTTATTACGTTAGGCTTATTAAAGCTGCATTTAATCCAAGAACTAAGCTCAGATTTATTGCGAGGTAGTTAGCACGTTTAATTAACTATTGGCAAAAAAATAAGCAGATTAGCGCAATGCAGAGTGAATGTTGCATAGAGATTGGCTGCTTAAACACACAACTGTTTTAAATTTTCATCTCAGAACCTACCCTTCTCCCCTCTCAACCTTCATCAGGTATTCCTTAAACTTAACAATTTTTTATTCAACATTTACCAATAAGGTTTTACCTAAGACGCTACTGTGGCTGATGTTACGATTTCCCAACTTATTTTCTGTTATCAAAAAATTACATCAATATTTTTTTTATAATACGCAACTTCTCCCAATCCTATTATAATAACCTTTTACCCTGAGCCACAAGAGTGAATCTCCCTTAGTGCTTTGTAGTTTGTCTTGTCTTGTACGTGGGGATATTTTTTTTAAATTCTTGTCATTCTTGTCAGTTTTTCCATTTTTTTCTATAACCAAAAGGGTTCCCACAGACCCTGGAAATCCTGGTAAACCTGGGAACGTCAGGGGATTTGTAACTGACTGGGGCACCTGGGAAGGTCAGGTGGATTTTTTTTCAAAAAAGTAAGGGTGATTTCCTAACTTTTAATTATAATTTCCATCCAGAAGAATTCCATATATTGATTATGGCCTGTGATGTGCCATGGATTTTAGGCGAAGTCAATTTTGCACAATGAAAGAAAACCCCAGTATGACAGATTGGTTCTTTCTATTTGGCTTAATTATGACAATAATCCAAATTAAAAAAGTGCACTTATACTTTGATGTTGTGTGGATTCTGTTATTATTCACATTCTATCATTATCGTCCTAGTCAATGGCCAGATAGGTTAAATTATTCTTTATATTAAATGGCAGGTACCATTTTACTTTATATTGGTCGATGGGAAAACTAAAGGTCAGGGTAATTTAAAATGTTTACCTGGAGAGTCAGGGGATCTTGTTACTAAGGCTGTGGGAACCCTGAACCAAAGTTCCTGCATGCGCTTCATAGATTGTGCTGAGTACTGAGATCTGTTACTGGCTTCACATTCTAGAGCTATAGGACAAGCACGATGTATCTATCTAAAAAGAAAAAGACGTTTTAAAGTTTTACGATAAAAAGATAAGTTTTATTTTTGAAACGTGATCGACGAAGGCAGAATGGGTCCATTTCTAGATCTCATTGCCATAACTGCACAACTGCCCGGACGCCAATGGCAAATTGTGGGTTTAGAAATCGTGCTGGAATCATTGCTGGGCCCATTATGACGGTGGCGTGAATTTTTCAAGCTGTATTTTTACACTCCACGGCTTAAAACAGCGATGTAACCAAATCCCCAAACTGCGAATAAAGCGCAACGAGCTCCCAACGATTCGTTTTCTTTTTATGGTTAGTTGGCGCTCCTGTTGATTATCATAACCGAGATGGTAAGTCGTCAAATGAGTCGTATAAAATTCAACGCTTGCTTTTTGCAGCCAAACGAGCTTCTATTACGTCTTGGTTCTGCCAGTTGAAGCCAGAAATCAGACGAAAAAGTCCGACTTCTGCCATCTCGTAAATGGAAAATGGGATTCTTCTCGTTGCGCAGGAATGCGTTTGGCGAACAACTTAAAAGACTATGGGTTCTTAGGCTTTTGCCCCATCTTAAGGTAGTCTTGACGGGGCGAAATTGCGATCCTAAGACGGTTTACTGCTCTCGAAATCTGGGTTAAAACGTATGGGTATATTTGAATCCACCTCACTTTGAAATACCGGGTGATTACAAATGACTGCAGTGGTTTCATGAGTTTTTCGTGGCCATATTAATGGAGATATAGCAATCTAGTTGAATGATATCAAACAAGCGTATCAAAGTTTTTGTTTGGAATTTTCCGGGGGTGAAGTGTTTACGCCTTCCACCGCTAGAGAGCGCTGAGTTTAAAGATGCCATTTTACGACGCAACGCTTTACAGGGTGTTCTGTTTTAGTCAGTGCCCAACGAAATAAAATTATATCTTTAATACGTTAAGAGATACAATACTAGCTCTTGAAGGTAACGTTTAGAGTCGACCACAGGCTATCCGGAAACCATATTTTCCGCGACCTTGAATGTCCCGTTCAAGGTCATCAATGTGCCCGTTCCGTGTTTGTTTTCAAATATTTCAGAAAGCGCTGCAGATAGGATCCTAGTGTGAATTATAAAGTTGTAGAGTGATGCCTAATTAGTCTAATTAAGTTGGTTTCAACATTTTTTGAACGAGTAACAGCGAGCTAGAATTTCACTAGGGTTCAATACGTTGGGCACTGACTAAACAGAACACCATGTATAGGGCCACATGGCGGAAACTTATTTCTAATGGAAAATTCGAAAAACAAACTTTGAGAGATGCTTGTTTGATATCACCAAACTAGATGATTGTCATAGCTTTAATAATACAAGCGCAAAAAATTTTCCAAAAATTCACGAACTTGTTTATAATAACCTATAATATCCTCTTTATAACCTATGACTCGATTCAATTCAATGCAGAATCACTTGGGAGGAACATATCGAGAACTAATAGATGGCTAAACAATGGATAGTTTTTCTAGGCATGTGCACCTTATCTATGATTGCATATCGAATGAATCACTCACAATTATTTATTAAAAGTGTTGCCATCGCTTGAAACCAACCCGCATTTTTAATTCATAATGCTGTGTTATTAATTTGCTCTTACCCCTGCATGTGTGGGTGGAGGACTTGAGGGTTTTCTTAGTGTTTGCCAATATGAAAAACGATATTTTGAACAGGTGTTTGTTTTAGACTGTCTGAACCCTTACATCTCGTTTCCATATGTGGGTTCTCATCGTTAAAGCATCATTTATTCAAGCTGGCTCATAGACCGTCCACTTAGGTGTTTTAGTGCTCCAGCGAAGCGTACGATTCATAATTAATCTTGCAACGCAACTTTTACGATCTTGTTTATCCTGGGAATTGGAAATTGCGTCGCACAATTTGCTCGGTAAGTGCAAAAAACGCGGCTTAGCCTAGAATTTATTCAATCCATAAAATGCTGCATATCTACAGTGTTCTAATTATGAATAGAATTATGAGCCCTGATTCTCGAAAGGTGTCTGAACGTAACACATTTCAGCCAGTCGTTATCATAAAGTATCTGCAACCATTTTGGATTCCACAGAAATGATGATAGCGATAATTATCATTGTTTATGTGTGCAAATATTGCAAACTCTAGACGCAATTTGGTAAGCTTTTAATTTTATACATTTATTCGACATTTTGTCGGCCATGCAAAGGGACAATTAGAATTTTACCGTTCATCTACAGAGAGGGAAAAAAGTATTTCAACACCTTATATTTTACTAATAACTCGGTCAATACCCAAGTTTATGCAGGACAATTTATATTAAACATAAACTAATCATAATTCAAACATTTGGTACAAATGTCGCCAGCAAAAATGTTGAACAGCAAATAAATTATGAAGAAAATAGCAAAATGAGAAGGGAAAAAAGTATTTCAACACCTGCCATTCGCTTGTACATTCGTCAATAATTATGTAGACAATCTTTGAACCAATAATTTAGTTCTGTAGTTGCCTACAGTATTTAATAGTGGTTATAAGACCAAAAGTGTTGTAAACGTTCCGTATTTTCGATTATCAGCATGCGTGTCATTTTCAACTCACGCCCGCGTTAAAAATGACTTGATGGAATTTGAAAACAACGCATGGTCAGTCCATCAAGATGACATATCGTCGCTGGTGCTTAGCATTGACAGGTTTTATCCTCAACATGACGTGCCACGTGACATATGCATCGGCTGTGGGGGGTCCCTTTTTCATATTTGAATGGTCGACCTTGTGGCCGCCAACTAAGCCCCGCCCATTCTTTGCGTTTCAAATTCAACTTTGATGTCATCGACGTTTTTGATAATGAAATATATCTGAAAAATGACACGAATTAATAATTGAAAAGTACAAGATGAATGGCAATTTCAGACAGTTGACAATAATTTAGAAGATAAGTTAGTAAGTCTTACAAGTTCTCATATCTTCAATTTTGTGCAAGTCCTAGTATATCTGGTTAAATAATGCCGGTATTGTAAATCGCCATCATTTCCATCAGTGATCAATTCCTGTTAAAGAGGGTATGGACACCTACATACATTTTAACTCTGCTTGTCTAGTAGACACAAATTGGGAATTCATCATATTCATGTTTTAGTGTTTATTTTAACCTATGCTAACCTAAAAATATTTTTTTTTTTATTTTGACTACCCTAACTGCAGGCAATCACTGATACCCAGCGAGTAGTTAGGAGAAGCTCACTTTCTCATTGTGTCAATGTCGGAGCGCAGCTGGACAAATACCGAGGTACATGTATATGCCATGTAAAACCTCAGCTGCTTAATGTTCACAATGTTTAATTCTCTATAAAACTGTTTCCAAATCTATCCTAACCTAAAAATGCAATTGCTTTATTTTAATTACCCTTACTGCAGGCAATCACTGCTAGCTTACGAGCAGTTAGGAGAAGCCAACTTTCTCATTGTGGCAACGTCGGAGCGCAACTGAACAAATACCGAAATGCTTGTATATACCGTTTAATCCTTCGGTTGTTTAATGTTCAGAATTCTTAATTCTTATCCTTTTATTAGATTTACTAACCTAAAAATGCAATTTCTTTATTTCTACTTCCCTAACTGCGTGCAATCACCGCTAGTCTGCGAGCCGTTAGGCGAAGCTCACACATCAAACATCAATTATCAATTATATGCAAACATTATATTCAAACATCAATTATATGCGAGAGGCAAAATTGGGAATGTAAGGGAATTGAAAAATTGTCAGGGCATTCGTTAAAATTCTTAAAAATATCAGTGATTGTCAAGGAAATTGAGATAGTTTGCATCAGTGAATTGATTTGTCGTCATCTATTATAAAAATTTGGGACAAAATCCATCATTTTTGTTATTTTTTTAAAAATCGGTGTTTAAGAATGGGTGTTTTTAAACAGCGTACGCTGTCCGGCAAGTTTAAATCGGAATCATTCATCCCATTGAGCTTCACGCTATTGGTCCTTCATCTTGCTATTAGACGTTACAATGTCCTTCCAAGGGTCCACCTGGATATTTTTGTTTCACCAAGCTCCCAACCCTACTGCAGGAAGTGCTTTGAATTGACGAAGTATCCATCTTTCGTTCCAGATGCCTAGTTGATGTCTGGGGAGGGAGGAATGGCACTTCTGTACCGCTTCGTCAAGATCAACGACCGCTGCAACTCGCAGGTGTTCACGTTCATCGTGACGAAATCGGTGGTGCGCGACTTCCACCGTGACGTCACCACCAAGGACTTCACCTACAACTACCAGAAGTGGGCAGTGACGTTCAACCGGGTTGACAAGTACCTGGGCGCCTTCCTGGCCTGGCGCAACCCGTGCGTGGGCATGCGTTGCTACGTGGACTTCGTCTTCAGCATCCTCAACCGCGACCACTTCAGTCTCAATGAAGTTTTCTCGGCCAAGCAGTGCCGCTTCACCGTCGACCAAACAGTCAACGGCAACCGCAAGCTGATCACCATCGCCGACCTGCCGGCACGCAATTTTACCGACGAAAACGGCGAGTTCCTGCTGGAGGTCACGCTCAGCAACGTGCGCAACATCTTCGAGAGTGAGCTGAGGGTGCCGCATCCCCCGCCGCCAGCGGCAACCGCCAAACCCTCGGCCTTGCGCCTGGAGACCAACTACTTTCGCTTCGGCAACTTCGAGTGGAACGTTGCCGTGGCCGCTGCTAATCGGGACGGCAGGCTGCTGGTGCATCTCAACCGGCTCACCGGCTTCGACCACCAGTGCCGCGTGCGCTATCGGATGGTGCTGGGCGAAGGCGAGCGACGGGCCGACTCCGGGGTTGTGGACGACTTCTCGGACTCCGAGGGTCGCGGTTACGGCTGGCCCCTCAAGTGCCACCTGGCCGAGCTGAGCCGACGCGGGGTGGTGCGGGTGCACCTGGAGATGGTGGCCGCTAACGCCGTCAGCGAGGTCAAAGTTTGTCCCGCCAATGTCATAGGCGCCAGCGCCCAGTGCTACGACCGGGACAAGCACACGTGGAGCGTAGAGACGGACGCCAACACTGAGCTGCTGCGGCTTAAGCTCATCTACAAGGACGTGGCCTCCGTGCCCCCAAACCACCTTCGCTACGTGGCCTGGAGCGCACACGTGCTCCGCAGGCACCCGCAGAGCGGCGGTCGGGAACCCGTCCCCGTGCTCAACGCACCCCTCAGCAAGTACTACGTGCAGGAGGAGTCCGACGAGGGCGTGCTCATGGAAACCGGCATCCCCATGAGGGAGGTAAAGTGCAGGCATTGATGGACAGGGTTCATACCGTCAGGGAAATGCAGGCAGGGTTCCCACAACCTGGAAAAACATGGAAAGTCAAGGAATTTAAAATAGTCAGGGAAAAGACCTGGAAAGTCAGGGAGTTTAAGATAATCAGGGAAAAAACCTGGAAAGTCAGGGAATTTAAGAAAGCCAGGGAAGATGTAAAATTTGACCTGGAATTTTTAAGATCAAAATTATACTGACAAAATATGCCCATAAACTTGTTAAATCATGATTTGAAAACTTTAAAAACAAATTAGTTTAAAATATTTAACTGAAGAAGGAACTGAAGAGGAAACTGCAAAACGAATTGGATTTCTTAAATACTCAATTTAAGTAATCAATCAATTTAATAATTTAGTCAAATTCCCTCGGAAAGCCAGGAAAAAGACCTAGAAAGTCAGGAAAGATAAAAAATTTGACCTGGAATGTTTCTGATCAAAATTATACTGACAAAAATATGACCACAAACTGAAAATACAAAAATAATTCACATTATTGCTGTTGATAAAGAAATCGCAAAAGCTGTTCAAGAAACATAAGTTAGCCTAATCTTCCAACTAAATTTTTATTAACGTTACAAATGTTCACGTTCCAATTTTTTTACCATTTTACTAGAAATAAGTATCTTTGCAAAGTAAAAATAAAGTATAGTAATGAAAAGTTGATTTTTATGGTCATGGAAAAATTGAAAAATGACCTGGAAAAACCTGGAAAGTCAGGGAGTTTCGTTCTCAAAAAAATGTGGGAACCCTGTCAGGGAAATGAAATGTGATCAGGGAAAGTCAGGGAAAGGAAATGGGCTAAGGGAAATTCAGGGAAATAAAATGTGGTCAGGGAAAGTCTGGCAAATGAAATAGGGTAAGGGAAAGTCAAGGAAATGAAATGTGGTTAGGGAAATTCATAATGTCAAAGAAGTCCTCAAAAATGCAATGTTTTAAGATCTGGTGGTTTCAACCACCAGTTTGCCTGGATCAAATTGTCTGGAAATTTTCCAAAAAATGTCTTGGAAAATTGGAAAAGTCAGGACAATTAATCAGATTTGGTCAGGGAAAGTCAGGGAAATTGAGTTTCAAATTTTGGTATGAACCATAAAGGAGCCCTGGGAAGAAAATCCATCCGTGACTGCAACCCTGAGTTTTCTAACTGTCTTTTTCGTTGCATTCCCAGATAACCGATCCCTGCTTCCGGTATCTGGAGTCCAACAACCAAATCATCGTCCAAGTCGAATGGATCGAGTCCCTCATGCTCTTTCAGTCCACCTACCACAAATACGACGACACATCGAGAGCGCAGAACTATCAGATGAAGTAAGTGATTCGGGCTCGTGAGCCTAAGTAAGAGGCATTCTCAGGTCCCTTAGCTGATGGTTATATACAGTGTTTATCGGAATACCCTTTACAAACGATGATAGCAGATAGTGGTCATACTGGAACTGTTTCCCACTAATAACGTATATATGGAAAGCACCGTTCCCAAGATAACCCAGAAAGCACATTAATATGGAATGCCCACGTGTGAGTTCAGAATCGTGTCCAATATCAAGCATTGGTGTTGTTTGTTCAGGGTGTTCATTGCACTATTGAAATATGCTTTATGTGACATAACATGGGAACGGTGCATTTCCGCACACACGTTAATAAGAGGAATCATGTTCCAATATGACCCCTCTATCTATCCTCAGCGTTGATAAAAGGTATTCCGATACACCCTGCATATGCAGACTTAAAGTCAACTTCAACCGAAAATTCCATATTAATGTAAGTCGTGATTTAGAAATTAGTTTATTCATTATTCATTAGTGGCCGAAGTTCAAAATTTTACTTGTATGGCATCAAAACCTTTACAATAGAAGTTTGTTAATTGACAGAAAAAATTAGCTACACAAATGCATAAAGGAACACGAACATTTGAAAGTTAAGCAAAAAATAAAATTAAGATCAATTCAATCAATTAAATGCTTCAATGCATATGTTATCAAACCGTGATGCCCAGCCAGCCAAATTTTGAACCCAAAAGGTATTTTTTTAAAGTTCTTTTTAGTCTACCTATTTTCGTTATTTCCAGTAAATCCTCTGGTAGGCGATTAAATAATGTGGGGAATATAAAATTTCGTAATTTTTTGCCATAATCATTTCTAATAAAAGGTATGTGGTGTTCCGAAATAATTTTACTTTATTTTTAGAAACTATTTTAAATCTATTACTGAATTAATTATTAATAATAGTTACATAATCCCTAAGCTGTTTTATGTTTAAAATTTGTACTTCTTTATAAAAATCACCAGTGCCCAAATTCTTTGCATTTCTAAATATAATTTTTAATACTTTATTTTGTGCTTTTTGCACTCTGTGCAAAGTAGAGTTTGCCGAGTTACCTTATATCTCAATGATTGAAAACGTGTTTAACTTATTTGAAGTGCATTTCAAAAAAAAATACTCAAGACTCGGCAATGGGATGATTTGGTTCAAGTTGACTTTAATATCGGCAAATAAACATAGTTCCCGATTTTAGTGCTAATTTTGCCTTTAGATTTCCTCCATGTTATGAGGTCGAAATTAGCTTGTTCTCAATTGATCCTATTCTCTTTGTTGCTTCCTGTCTTTCAGAAGGGAGATCAACGCTTTGCAAGCGGAAAACTACAGCCTGGAACGGCAGCTCTTCAGCTACCAGAAGTCGCTGGCTTCGGCCAGCTCCAGGGGTCAGTATTCGGACGAGTTTCCCACGCCCGACGGCTACGCTCACAACCACGTCCATCCGTCGGCCTACGATGACCGCAGCCTGTCCGAAACCGACTGACCCACGGGGGGCGCTTGGCCAGGACTCGTTACTCTTGCTCACGGGGCGTGCTGACCCACCGAATCACATATTTCGCACTATTTTTTCAATCTCGCCACGCTCCCCACGTGACATTTTCTATCCCCCGACTTTTCTAGGAGTTGAAATAGCTGCTGATTCAACGGGCTCAGTGCCGCAACGTTCACGGAGCTTGTTTTCGGCTTTTGAGGCTGAATTTGGTGTGCTAGCTTATAACGGCGGTACTAGCCCATCAGTGAACTAAGGGCAGACTGCGTGGCTCTAACGTTAAAGTTCGACATTAGGGCACTTTCTCGCTGAGGCCCATACCGCCGCCATCTTGCTGCTCCGCATCCACGACCGTTGATGATGCCTTCTGCGAATGAGGACATCGTAAAGGCAAAAGAGGGATGTGGAGTTGAAATGCGGAGAAGTTGGTATCAAGTCACTAATATTCTTTCCCTTCGTTATCTCAGTCCAGCTTGTAAGTTCTTGTTCATGAAATTTCACTTAAGAAGTTTGAACGTCTCACTGGCAAATCCAGTGGTTATGGCTCTGGAGGTTCGCGACAAAAAACTTTTGTTGATTTCTTTGTAAGCTTTTTCGAATTAATGGCAATCGTTCTTAAACTGTCGCAATCCTTAAAACTGCTTTGAATTGGTCTGAAAACACCCAAATGGAATTTGGGGACGAAGTGTGTGATTAAATTGATATTCTGTGGCTTGTTCTTGAACACGGATTGCACAAATTGCCTCCCATTTTTGCTTCATCAAGTTTGATTACCGTAATTTGCGATGTTTCTACGAGATTTACCCACTCTTCTTTACACGATAATTCACACGACGGACTTGAGAATTTCCCGAAACTTGCATATCACGACAAGCCCTAGTATTCCTAAATCTGTTTTTTTTGTCGCTTTACTTTGATAATTTATTGAAAGACAATTTGTTTAACATCTCAATTTCATGATTTTGCCTCTTTGCATTTGAGTTTTCTTGAGCAGATTTATCCTTTATTCGGGTGTACAGAACCGAAACTATGCAAACGAAACCACTTATTTTCGTTTTGTGATTACGCTAATGTTCGTGTTGATGGTCGCACTTCTTCTTCCATTTTTGCGTTATTTTTTATCTTCAGCCTCGATCCCAGTAGTCTGCAGACTCGAGCCTCGCACAGACGTACTATTTTGCTCACGTTGCTGCCTACCAGTGTGGTAAAATTATTGATGCAACTTGATATTGGTGCATTTTTTATTTGAAAACAAACATTTAGTTATTTGGACAGATAGTGTTTGATGCCAGGTAAAGTACATGTAAGTCAAAAATGTAAACCTATTTTACAAAACAGACTTGGCAAATTTATCTCTGATACGTTTGGATGTTTTGTTTTACGGAGCTACTTACTAATTTGGGCTTACCTGCATGAGCTCATGACATAGTATCATACAAATTTAAATAAAAATGAAGCAATAACGTCAACTCCTTTGACTACTTGCCCATGTATTATAGGCATGTTGATCTTCTGGAATACATTCTAAAATAGGCAACAGTTTCATGCACTGTACTTGTATTTTTAGCAAAAATTAAGTTTGCTAGCTTAATTTTTTGAAGTTCAAAATACATGTAAAATTATATATTTACACGTATGCTGAAATGATTTCAAAGTATACCGACCTGTCTGGTAGGTAGACTGGTCGTAGCAAAGCTTGGCTCGAGCCAGCTTTTCCTTTCAGCAAATGAAGGTCATAGAGGGTATGTTAGGTCACTCGTCACGTCCATGATAAGGATATTGCGGTGCAAAGGCCTCTGGAGTTTCCACATCCGGCTTGTCCTCTTTTTCCAATTTCACGTCTCTTTCTTACCAAAAGCGCACGATATAAATACTATTTTTCAAATATATTTTGATGTGATTTCTATATGCTCGCTCTGGAAGGCTTGTGGGGCGCTATGGCTTTCTAAGGTATTTTACTGTTCAAGCGTGTCACTTCCGGCCATTTCTTCCCATGAAAATGGCCACCGTTTTTGAAGGCTTGTTCACTAGCACCTCCACGACGTTTTGGATGTTTGCCTTAGTGACTCGATGCATTTAAGCTTTTACAAGTTTTGATATGCCCATTTGGTCCACATTGTGCGTGTCTCATTGTTTGTAACGATTTTCAAACGTCTTACCTTCTTTACATGTGAGCTTGATTTTATGCAATATCATTGATTAATAAATTTTATCTACCTTAGTCGTTCTTGCTTTTTAAATTTATGCAGTAGACCTACAAGGAAAGTGGACGTCCGGATCGTTTTCTCTTCCAGATTAGAAGAGTTGTATTTGTGAAATACTGTTTATAAAAATGTCGTCTATGACGTCTTCATTTTCATTTCCATTTCCTAATATTTCTTATCAATACGCCACTAAAATACACCTAAAATGTATTATGTCTACTGATTTTTGTTAAAAAATTCGCCCATGGCGCTCATAAATACTATTTCCGGTAGTTGGCTACTTATCAAATGTGTATAAGGATGAAGTTTTAGACAAAAAAAAATTACCTACAGCGTTAGTATCCTGAACAAAATTTAAATTTGGAAAGAAGTTTGCATCATTATTAATATTAATAGCCAAAAACCCATAATTTCCTGTAATTTAAAAAAAAATTCGACATCGGCATTTCCTTAATTATTATTAATATTTCCAGGAACATTTCCTGACGTCTTTTATGAATGGCCCCATACTCAGTTATTCATCGTCAACAGATAACCAAATTGAAATTTAGAAATTCGCAAAAATGTCCGCAATTCGCGATCTGGTGAAGATTTTCGCGAGAAATTTCAGCCTCGTGTAGAGAAAAATGCTGTCAACAAAATGATAAGGTTGTTTTTCTGGTTTAAAAAAATTTTTTTTTTGACCAAATTTATAAGCCCATTTTAACTCGCGTCGTTCGCTCAGCTCAGCTCAGGAGGGAGACTGCAGTGATTGGTGTTGTAGACCTTGCACACACCCTGAGCGGTAAGATCACCTTGGAAACTCGTTGGTCCCCATGGAGGTTAGGGCATCGACGGCCCTAATCATTCCTGAGCGTATCTTCTCCGATGATACGCAAACGCAGGGGGCTTAATTTTTGTGTTGAAGGGGTTGTCATTAACGAGTCCGGCTGGGGGTTACACCCCGGCTTGAGCATCAGCTTGAAATTTTGTTCCCCTCCCATTTGCGGTTGTTGTGAGTTCGCTCCCCAGCAGTGTTCATGGTTTTTTTTAAATTTAATTCACTTTAATTTTCCAGGTGAACTTCGACCTCAAGGGTATCAATGCGCGATATCAATTGCATTATATTATGTATGCAATTGATTAATATTTGTATGCAATTGATTAATATTTGTATGCATTGTATGTCAAACTTTATTCATTTTTGATTGATGTTATTTTGTTTAATTTTTTTCTTTCATTATTGATTGTATATAACGTCTTCACCGTAACGGATTTGATAACGAGATACGTGAATTCTGGTCAAACTCTCTTTATACAGGGTGGACCAGATATCTGGGCCTCTCAAAATAACGTTCAATCCGCTGGTGCTAGGATAAGTGTGCTTA